>VZTR01025009.1:5617-21251 GCA_013400775.1 Chaetops frenatus
TAACCCAATCATTGTAGTAAAGAATTATTAACCTTCCTAAAATGGTATATAAACGTGTGTAGTTCACAATAAATTCAGATTCTGACCACTGTCAGTCTCTCCGTCTCTCTTCATCGCCGATAATGAGGGACTATGTCTGAGTTGTTGCAATTACATAAGCTATTGATTGCATTTGGCTTTGGTATAGATAATCATGATAATAATATTTCCCTGTATCAAAATGCCATAGTAAGGCAGGGGCATGATTTCCATCTGTCTTTCTCAGCTTGAGGAGTTTTTTGTTTGTTTTTTAAATCCTTTCTTTCAGATAGGAGCTGCTCATATAATCGAAGTCCAAGATATATTTTTCAGCTTTAGTCTGCTGATTTGTTGATTCACTTGCCTGCCTTCTCCACACTCAAGGGGATCCTTATTACAGGGAGTTAACAAAATGTTTTGTGTTAGCTTTCAAGTGCCTCCATGTGCATGTGTACCACATAACTGCAATGGGACAGAGGATATTTTTCTCACATAGAGAGTAAACAGGACATAAGGGCAAATTTCTTGCTCAAGTCAAGTTTTCCTGTGAGACTCAAATAAGATTTTGGTCAAAATGAAAGCACAAAACCAATTAGCTCATTATTGGTATTTGTCCACCACGATTCTACCTAGTCTTAAATGGGAGACAGGCCTGTCTCAGAGCTTGGAGGCAGCACTGTTTTGAGGTGGGTTTGATGCAGCAGAATCAGGATCCTCACATTTAGATCATTACAGGTCTAAAAACCACATCGAATAGATGCTTTGATTATAGTCTTTTCTAATTATTACCTGTATTTAATTGAATGATCTCTCATGAGCCAATACTTTCAATTCAGAATGATGTTCTGATAAATATTTTCTAATCTTTGAAATATCAGTGTAACAGAAATATTGCTTATGTCTGAAATGCGCCATTTTAACATGTGGCACGTTTGGAAATTAAATCTGCTCCTGTGTCCCCTCAAGACTGAAGCAGATGATGTTAAGTGCTCTCATTTTTCATCTCCTTAAGATATATTTGTCTGGATGACTCATTATGTCTTCTGGTCACTCCTGTTACCGATGCAGTTATGAATTTCACAGGAAAATGTCAATTGTGAAATTTCTCTGTGATAACCATTTTCAGTGCAGGGAATGTTGAAGTCATTGTGGAAATATGGAAACCAGCCCTGGCAGGGTATTTGAGGGGTCATGTACCCCATACCCCAAGGCAGGCTCAGCTCTGCCAAGTTATCCCTGGCAGAGGTTGGTCTAATCTACCTCTGAAATACTCCCCTGTCTGTGCCCGCCATCCCCACAATCACAGCTTCCCTGGAAGACAGCCAGCCATGCTGTTAGGTTATTTGAAATCTGTTGTTTAACACAAACACTCTATGTGGTGCTTTTTGAGACCATTTCTTCTCATCCTGTGATCCATGGTCTACAAAACAATTCTACAAATGATGAAGTTTTATCACACTTCTCCTCAGCTTTCTCTTGCCTAAGAGCCCCAGTGTTTCCAGTCTTGCCTCCAAGACTGTGGACTCTTGGCCTTTATCTTTCTGCTTCTGCCCATGTCCCGTCTTTCTTAGAGGAGTTACAACAAAGGCAGAATGTGTTTTCCGTACAACTCCTTTGTGCATCCCACTGTGAAGCTACATTGTCATGGTANTATCTTTCTGCTTCTGCTCATGTCCTGTCTTTCTTAGAGGAGTTACAACAAAGGCAGAATGTGTTTTCCGTACAACTCCTTTGTGCATCCCACTGTGAAGCTACATTGTCATGGTAGTGCAACATCATTGACCCAGGTCATCCACACCCAGAGCCTTTAACAAAAAGCAATTGTTTGGTCCACAATTTCCCATCTTGTATTTTTGATACCTAAATTATCTACTTCAGACTACTTCTGTTTTTCAAAATAATCTGGAATTCCTGTTGCATCCTTCAACTTGTCTCCTGTACAAGAGAGCTCCATTGTCTAGTGTCCAAACCATTAAATATTGAATAATACCAGACCCAGAAGAATGCCTAGCACAGATTTACTTATCCTTTTCTCTAGAAGTATAGTTTTCCAGTCACTTGTACAACAATGTCATAATGTTTTCAATAAAACTGTTTCCTTGATGTTCTTATGAGACTCCCTTGGGAAGCAAAGCCAAAAGCAGTTCTCCAGCCAATATACAGAAAGCTACTACTTTCGCACTCAGCAGTGTACTGTGTTTTTCGTCCTCATGGTCTTTGCAAATATTTTTTCTGTTCTTTTCTTGTTACCTCCTGTGTAAGTCTACTGTATTCTTCGCCTTGGCCTTTCTGATTTTATCCTTGTAGGTTTGTGCTAGTCTTACATATACCTTTCTATTACCTTGACCTACTTTCAATGTCAAATAATTTTCAGGTCACTGAAAAACTCCTAAATTAGCAGAAGTGGCTTCTTACTACACCTCCTGTATCACCTTCACAGGAAATAATCTGTGCTTGTCTTTTTGAAGCTACCTTTTTAAGAGCTTCCTTTAAACTTCCTTTTTCCTCCTGTGTTTCTT
This sequence comes from Chaetops frenatus, assembly GCA_013400775.1. Lineage (NCBI taxonomy): Eukaryota > Metazoa > Chordata > Aves > Passeriformes > Picathartidae > Chaetops > Chaetops frenatus. Next base: position 8,155 of record VZTR01025009.1, read on the forward strand.
CTCTCTCAATTCTCTAAGTTGACTGATGCTCTATTTCCTCAAATCCCTTATTTTTATTTCATTGCTTTTCATTTATTCTCTTGCTAGATGTCAGGAATACCATCCTTTATGATCCCTGTCACAGGGCTTGCCTTCTCTCTTCACTCTCTGGACCAACCCCTCTTTTCTCTGCAGAAACAAGATCCAAAGGAGCCTTTCCTTTTCTGAGAAACAGATAATAATCTCCATTGCAGTGGGGCTGCTTCCCCTCCTTTATATGCTCAAAGACTACTGGTGCTCCTAGCAGATAGACACAACCATATGCACACCTCAGAAACATGCCCCTCTCTCTCCACTTACCCAAAATAAATCATAAATATATAATGTGCCTTCACTTATCAAATCTGTTAAAAAATAATTCTGGCTGTGAATGAAATTTTTCTTCAATTAGTTTTTCATGTTTCTTATATTAGCATACAGACCTCCAAGGCAGTCATCCCACTCTTTTCTTTCTTGTCCCTTTTCATTCCTGGGGGGGTTTAGTGCTCTGTTTTCAGAACATGCAGTATCCGCCTCTTTACTAGTTGGCTCAGGCTGTGCCTGATAATGTTCTCACTTCTCTGTGGGTGATGTACTTTCTTTCTTCAAGTATTACTGCCTCCTCAGTGGGAAGCTGCAGTCTTTGCCAAGTCCTCTCTTATGGCCACCCAATCCTGTTCAGATGCTGATTTCTGCCCTAGCATTTGCCTTTGGCTGGAGGGGCTGGGGAGAGCAATCCTTACCCCTCCTTCCCAAGACCCAAGCAAAGGGCTCACTCTCAGCTTCCTAGGGGCTTGTTTAATGGGACAGGTTTTCTACCAGGTTTGATCCAGGCTCTCAACATACACTGTCCCTTCTGGGACGTCAGGTTAGATCCGCAAGCAGACATCTCTGCATCTTCATCCTCCTTCCTTGGCAGGTTCCCAGTTTTTCACATCTTAGACTAACAAAGGAGACTCTCCTTAAATCTTACTAGTGGTGATTATTCACCTGGAAACAAGGCTGAGCCTGGATAACTATGTATATAGTGCAGAAGAATTTTATTAAAATACAACAGAAAACCACCATAACTGCACTGTACCCTCCCAGCTTTCTTCAAGACCATGATCATGTCACTTAATTGTTTTTATAACAGGAGACACTTCTATGTCCCTGATTCAGCAAAATGTCTAAACACAAATTATCCAAAGCCAAAAATTAATGTAGAAATGAACTTATGCCTACTTCTTGCCTGAGTCTAGAAATATGGCAATGTATAGAATGACTTTTACTAAAAAATAATCTGTGCTGCTAAATACCCTGAAAATCACAGGCGAGAACAAAACTCTTCTTATTATCAAGACTGAATTTCATTCCAACTTGCAATGTATTGAACACTTTTTCTCTTTGGCCCTTTTCTGAAAATCTCGAATTATATGAGATTCCAAAAATTTTATTAAAAACCAAGCAATTATATCAGCAACAAAACAGCAAACTGAAAGAGCTTTGATTTGTCTTTTTTATTTTTTTTGTTATTTTAAAGTGAAATTTGTGACTAATCATTTTGAACTGTTTGGACTTGCCATAGTACCAAGTAAGTGTGGCAAATGTTTACAGGATTGAGGCCATTAGCTCAAGGCTCTGAACAGCTGAACAGCACTGGGAGATAGGTAAAATCAACTCAGATTTGGAATCTTATTTCCAAAGAATGTTAAAGTACAACATTTAGAAACAACGAATTGTTGGGAAGGATGAAAGTATGACAAGAAAGTCTCACGGATATGTATGCTTAGCAGAAAGATTTTCAAATGTAGATTCTGAAGAAGGAATAGAGATGGAAGCAAGGTTTGATATNAGAACACCACTTGCTGCAGGCACAGCTGATGCAGGTGAGCACCACCTGTAATTCAGCACCGCTGCCATCCTCTTCTTACCTCCCAGAAGAACCTGCAGAGGCAGAGGTAAAGCTGCTGCATCCAGGCACAGACAAGCGCAAAAGTCTGTAGGGAAAAAAATACAAATCCCTGCTGGATCCCAAATTCAGTATTTCTAGATGAAAAGGATTTATACCACAGTGGTTTTTCTTCTCTGAGATGTAGCTCTTAACAGATGGGAATGAACCGTTTGAAATTAAACTAAATCCTGCTGAGTTTCCAGATGTCTTTTTACAACACTGTGCTCTGGGCCGCATCCTCACCATTCACACTTTTTGGGAAGTAGTTCTTAGCTGCTCAAATGAATTTTGCTAAAATGTGATTTCTGCTATTTATGCTGTTTTTCCAAGCCATCATATGTCAGCATTTCCACAAACTGCCCACTGGTGAGAAATGAGTGACTAGAGCTCAGAGGTGTTGTGCCAAGCTCAAGTTTGTGATTAGCCTAGGGAAAATGAAAATGTCTTTCAAGAGTGGCAAGTCTGTGAAACTTTTCATTATCAGAATGGATAAAACACTTGAGAAGTAATTGCAGCGAGTAAAATGCCTACAAGAGGTAAACGGCTCCTCAGGCCCATTGTGAGCTTATGTCATGAGACAGGGGGCCAAAACCTGCCTTCCCATGAGTGGTTGTTGTCATCAGAAGAACAGATGTCACTCAAAGAGGAATCATTTAGGAGCATCTTCCATTTGCTCCTTGTGCCATATTATTTTAAGTAAGCAGGCTAATAAGATCCTCCCTTCTGATTGCAAAAATGAGAAATAGTCAGTGCTTGGTTGCTCCTTAAATGGCACCTTTCATTCTGATTGCACGTTAACTCAGAGGTCATGCTCAGGTGTAAAGATGCTTTCACTATACATTTAGGATTATATGACTTTTCTATCCACTGGGTGGTTCCTGATAATTTTCTATAGTATTTTAGGTAGCCATTTTGTCATTGGAATTTGCTGATGAGTGTGCAGAGAGAAAGCATTCCCTTCATTAGACTGTACAGGCAAGTGCTTTTGGGGGCAGAGCATGCACACTCCTGTTTAGCATTGCTGTGACCCAAGTGACAACCAGTTTGCACTCTGGGACAAAAGATTTGTTCATTAGATGGCTTTCAAATAGCTCTTGTTGGCCATAATGCTGTAAATAGCTCAAGATCTGACAGGGCACCAGCTATGGGCTGGCTATGAGGCTCAGCCATGTCCACCTAAGCTGCATCTCCCATCAGGCTGAGCCTGACCTACTCCTCACTCATATCCTTTGTGTGCATCCATGCACTCAAGGAAGGGCTGCAGCTGGGCTGGGGATGTTCTTCATGGAGAGAACAGGTGAGACTTTGGTACTGCTGAACAGAGCCAGGTCTGTCTGGTGCCCTCTGTTCCCTCTGGAGCTGGGAACAGACATGTCCACGTCTGGCAGGCAGTGTCAAATCAGGTCTCCTGGAGCATGGATATGAGGTTTTGGCCCCAGCCTTTAGCTGTAGCACTGGATGCTGCAGGAGTCACATAGGAGATTTTACTGCACATGGCCTTGCTTTCCAACCTGCCCTGATTTTACAGATAAGTTTTGTTCCCTGACCTGGCCTGGCCTGTTCCTGAGCAGCTAAACTAGGCCCGCACTACGCCTTGAGTGAGCTGAAAAGCTCAAAATTCACCTTTAATGCTTTACACTGAAGTGATCTGTGTTTTCTGTGATAGTCCTCAAAAAACTGAAGAGAAAGGACTCAGGTGTTTCTTCTAGCAAAAACTGTTTGCAGTAAATAATAGATTTTGCTTACCAAAGGAGAAATGATAATGATTCTGTATGTCAAGGGAAGTGGAAAAACTCAGGGAGGTTTGGGTGAGACTACTATTCTTCTGCAGAAGAAAAGGCAACCAAAAGTATCCAATTTAGGGAGGGAAAGAGATAGAACACAGAAAAGCAAATTCAATCTCTCTACTTCATAAGAAAGCCCTGGAGTTAGAAAAGAAATTGCTGCCTGATATATATGACAGGATCTGTGCAGCGGTGTAATTTTCAGGTTCTCTACACAAAATATTTCCCTCTTGTGTCTTTATTTATAACTAGATTCAGACACATCAAATAACACATAAGATATATTCCCTTTGTTTTTTATTCTTTTCTACATTGCTTGATGATAGTGATGGATGAATAATGAGGAAACTTATTGTGGGCCAGCAATTAAACAAATACATGTTTAATTTTCAAGAGAAAAGAAAATGGGTGATAAGAGGTCAATCAGATGGAGCACTCCAGAAAAAAAAAATAACCAAAACAACCAAGAACCAGAGCAAATGAGTGATAACCTGCTGTTAACGGCAGAGAGAGATAGGTCAAGCAAAAACTAAAGATCAAAAGAAATACCATTCATAAGGAAAATATATATCATATCAGGCTGGATCAGCAGCTTTTAAATGTTCAGTTAGCATTTGAAATTTCAGATTATAAAATGTTGACAGTTTGAGCTATGTTTTGCCTGCCAGGATGTCAAATGCTGCTCCTCGGAGGCCTGACTCATTAGGCAATTATTTGTGCCACTCCATTTCAGAGAAATTGCTAGCACAAAATAAGCTTGGAGCTCAGCAGAGACATTAGCTATTATTGGAGTATGACTCAGTGTAATTTCTCTGTAACTGACTAAATGCAGTAAGAAATTGGTTGCTTCCTTCTTTGCATCTTTTATTACGCTCCCAGTTGGCACCAAGAAAAAAGTGATTATGAATATGCCTTCTGATATCTTACAATTCTCTTTATTGGTTATAAACATGCTGGGAGCCTGTCTGTGGGCAACCCAAACTGACAGCAAGAAGTCAAGTGGTGACAGGCTACCAGCTCTAACATGCTTTCATTACTAATAGCATTTTCGGTTATTATCCTTTGAGTGCATGAAATAAAAAATAATCATAGAACCACAGACTCATTTAGGTTGGAAAAGAGCTTTAAGGACATCGAGTCCAACCATTAACCCAGCACTGCCAAGTCCACCACTAAACCGTGTCCCCAGTTGTCATATTTACACAGATTTTAAATACCTTCAGGAATGGTGACTCAACTACTGCTCTGGGCAGCCTGTTCTAATGGTTGATAACCCTTTCAGTGAAGAAACTTTTCCTAATACACAAACTGAACTTCCTCTGGTGCAACTTGCGGCCTTTTCCTCTCATCCAAACTCTTGTTACCTGGGAGAAGAGAGCAACACGCACCTTGCTAATGGAATTTACATATTAAGGGACTACAAAAAAGAAAACCTTTTCTATGACAAAAGAAAGAAGAGCTGACCATCTCAATTGTCTTGCCAACTCTTATTTTGTTGGTGCTGGTTTATTAGTTACCTTCTACACCAGGCCTTGGTGTAGCATCTATGGTGCTGCACGTAGACATTGCAACATCCCAGGGGACTTGCACTTTTACAAAGGTGTAGTGACACCAAAAAAATCTCCAACAAATACACCAAATCCACTAATTCAAAAGATATAGGCTTCAACACTGGGCATTTCTACAAAACCAGATTCCTTAGTTTCTGAATGTTTGTATTTTCTATGTGTATGTTTAGGGACAGATGCTGAAGTCTAACCAGGGTAAGGATTTAGCTCAGGTATCACCTGCTCTTTGAAGCACTGTGCCTGCAAATGCCTAATGGCACACACAACTTCTATTTGAGCAGTTTAGATACCTGCAATAATTGTAGAGACCAAGGCTATAAACTGGTTAGAAGTTTCAGGCTATTTATAGAAATAACTTGTAAAGGTCTCTCTGTCTCAGCCTTGTAGGTAGCACATGATGCTCTCATAAAACTGTTGGCAAACTCTGCTGTCTAATGGCTCAGTTCACAGATCACCTCATCCCACTTGGAAGGCATGCTGGCTGCATCAGTCTGTGCTCTCATTTTCTTCTGGATCCACTCAGTATATGTGGATGGGCTAAATGTGCCACTCTCCCACAAATGAATGACCTCTGAATTGTCTGGACAGCCTGTAATGTTGAGAAAACACAGCAGACACCCTTCCTCTTCTACCCGACCTGCAGGAATGTACTGAACTGCTCTGAAAACAAGACCCAGCTATGGATGTTTACTCAGCTCCCTCTTCCCTCCCTTCCTGGAAAGCACACTGAAAGAAGCACATTCAAAAATAAGAGTCACAGGAAATTTTAAAAAGTTAAAGTGACTTAAACAGCTCAGTGTAATATTTAAGAAACTGGAAATAGCAAAAGGATAATGGCTAACCACACAGAGACACAGGCACACACAGGCATACACACATATATGTGTAAATTATTTAAAATTCAGTAAGGCCTTTTCCCAGTGTTATCCTACAGTGTGTTGAAAACATTGCAATGTTATTGATGCTTAGAAGCTGAAGGGCAGGCAGATTGTCTTCCTCTCAGTGCCAGTTGCACCAGCTGTGCAAGAGGACTTTCTGTAATCCCACATCAAGATAATGCACTTCTAATCTTACCCTTTAAATGCGACTCCTGAAAAAGGACACTGCACCCCCTCCCTGTCATTGCATTTTCACAAAGTGCTATATTCTTCATTTTACGCTTCAGAATTATTGTAAGCCTTGGATTCAGATGATTTTGATTTTCTAATAAAAACTATAATTACTTTACAACAGGAGAGTCAAAGATGCAATTGCTTCTCATGTATAACAAAATTACCTAAACATGAAAATATCCCTCAAAACTAATTAATTATGATTTCTTCTTCCACATGCTTTAAATATCCACTCACACAGACTGGTCGAAGGATCATTTTTCTCCTGTTAAATTGGGATTTTCTTGGAAGAGTTTAAGCCCCTAACCTGGTGTGCAGTCCTTAATCATAGGATTAGTCACACTGATTTAATGAATTTCTTACCTATGTAATGACAGCAAGATCGAGTTACCAATTTTTTTTTTTTCTTATTCTGGAGGGATAGCAGCAATATCTTGGATATTCCAAAGCCTCGTTTACCTTCCTATTTATGCAGCTACCTATATATGTAACCCTTGAAAATGTATGTTGTTGATATGCATGCCCTTGCTGAACTGTACTCACAGGGAACACTTACAGGCAAGATCAAGTTACTGTCAGGAGCCTCAGGAGCATTACAAACCTAGCCCCCCATCCCGATGACCTGGCTTACACCCATCCATCTTGATCCCTGTTAATAAACAGAGTCCCCTTAGCATCTCTGATGGTCTAAGCAATATGTAACAGGGAAAGGGGACTGAAGAGTGGGAAATTATTTTCAGTCTCAAAAGCCATTTGAGACTTGTAAAGTAAGCATCCAAATAACCTTGTTTCAGTTTTAGAAATGAAAGTGTGAAAAGAGATTTTTACCTTAATTTACAGAAGTCCAGTCAGGCTTGGAAAGGAAAGTTCCTCATCCTACTCTTGTGACAGATTGTATCTAAAATGTTATTTTCCTTTGCCAAAATTTGAAGTTTAGTTAAATTAAGAAAAAGTGTGTGATATAAAAACATGATGTATAGAGCTCCAGAGGTAAACACCAGTCCAACCAAACAGGCTCAAGGTTATGTTTCCTTAACAGTTTTTACTGTCAAAATAGGCAAACAAGGCAGCTGTTTTAACAGCCTGGGATACTGGGCCCAGTACAAGGACACCATCGCTATGTTCAGCTGTTTTCCCATGCTGGGGACTCCCCAAATCACCTTTTAAAATGTAAGGTAATACTGATTCTATCCACACTAGGAGCCCAGGTACCAGGGTCATCACCAGCAGTGCCAGCAGAAAATGCTATTAAAGCATATAAACATTCACCTAGAGAGTTTTAAAATTAGTCCCAGCATTTTTGAGGGTCGCAAATTCTTTACATACAACTAAGCATAAAAATATCCTGTGTGCACAAGGAACAGACATTCCCCAGTTAATATGTATGAATGATTGAAACCCCTGGCCCTACTGGCACTTTTTCCTGGGCAGCAGAGAGACTTGCCCAGACCAAGGGCAGCACAGGGAGCACAACAGTCTGATGCGGCCAACTGCTGCCTTGCCGAGGGTCCAGAGAGATGAAGCTGCAGCTTCTACACCCATTACACTACCCTCAAAACCCAGTTAATTTCCTTGAGCCGATTTATTTACACAGCCTCCAGATGAGTACACATAACATTGTCTTTGGAAATGAGCCAGCTCCTTACTTGGAGCTGAAGGAGAAGCACAAGTCTCCTTTTAGAGGCCATTGCCGCCTGTTAATTTGCTGCCAGCTCTGCAGGGAGCGATGGGATCAATGGCCTCGTCACAGGCAAGGGCAGCCCTGACACGGCCTGCCGTGCCAACCCATGCTCAGTGGTGGCTGCTCGGTCCTGGGTGGGAGCTGCAGCGCCGCCAGTCTTCTGCTGAGCGTCCAGCCCTGTCTCGGGTGCTCCTGCCTGAGCCGGCTCTGAAGAGGAGACCTCGGTGTTTCTGTGTGGTTTGTGAGCCTACCAGGGCGTGAATGTGCCATTCACTAAGCACCATTCTTCCCACCGAACCGGTGAGGAAACACGGAGGCATGCCGGAGGAGACTTCAGCGACTTCCAGCCGGATGTGCAGGAGCCAGAGGCCCCTTCAGGGTTAGCAGGAAAATGGCAAATTAGCAATAAAAAGCACAAGGAGCGGGGGCTGCCTCTGGGAGGTGATGGACGCGTGCTCACAGACACGCAGGCACACTACTCCTCCTGTCCCCAGGCTTTCCTCAGGGGGATCCTTAAATCCATCCGGAGCAACCAGAACAAGCATTGCCAGTGAGCCCACGGGCTGGGCTGGCCTGGCTGAAGGCCAACAGCAATAAACAGAAGCCAGCAGGGTCCCCACTGAGCAGACCTGGGACACTGAGGCTTTTTGCAGGCTCTTCGTTGGAGACATAACAATAGCCGCTGTCTTCCCAAACCTTGAGTATATATAGAAGAACTGGGGAAGCCAAAGGGTTTAAAAGTGCCACCAATAGGTGGGTTTCCTTGCATGTTTGTGGGAGAAAGAAAGTGCTAAGAGAGAAGAGGTATATGGGGACTGAAACAGATCAAAGCAGAGACATCAACTGAGCAGAGGTCAAACATGATAAAGAAGATAGAAAAGACTGTAAAGACCTCAAAGAAAGGAGATAATGAGAAATAGGAGGTAAATACAGGGAACCCTAATCAAAGGAATCTCTGGCTGCTTCCCTGTGTTTTACAGTGCAGTGAGTCCAGGGCCATCTGTGACGTTTTAAAAGAGGGGCAGCAGAGGAAAATGGATTCCTCCTTCATCACACAGAATTGTTCTAGAGAAACAGAAGCACAGAAACTACAGGCCTGTCAGTCTCACTTCAGTGGCCAGTAAAACCATGGAAAAGACTACTCTAGTAAGAATAGAAAAACACCTGGAGAACAACACAGTCATTTGTCACAGCCAGCACAGTTTCAGGAAGGGAGAATCCTGCTTGTTGAACCTGATTAGCTAATTCATCTAGGAAACCCAGTAGATGTCATCTTTTTGGATTCCAGCAAAGCTTTTGCTGCTATCTCTCACAGTATTCTTCTCGACAAGATGTCCAGCATTCAGCTAAATAACAATGTTATGCCATGCGTGAGCAACTGGCTCCCAGGTTGGGAACAAAGAGTTATAATAAATGGGGTGACATCAGGCTGGCGATCTGTCACTAGTGGGGTTCTGCAGAGTGCCATCCTTGGCCTGGTGCTCTTCCACATCTTCATTAGTGATTTGGATGCAGGACTGCAAGGAATACTAGGTAAGTTTGCTGATAACATGAAATTGGAAGGAGCTGTTGAGTCCCTCAGGGTCAGAGAGGCCCTGCAGGGAGTCCTCAACAAGTTAGAGGGCTGGGCAATCAGCAACCATTCAACGTTTAACAAGGGCAAGAGATGAATTCTGCACCTGGGGCAGGGCAACTGTGGTTGTATGCAGAGACTGGGAAATGAGAGACTGGAGACCAGCACTGCAGAAAGGGACCTGGGGGTCCTGGTTGATGGCAAGTTGGGTATGAGTCAGCAGTGCCTTGGCAGNTGACAAGTTAAAGGGCTGGGAAATCAGCAATCATTCAATGTTTAACAAGGGCAAGAGATGGATTCTGCACCTGGGGCAGGGCAACTGTGGTTGTATGCAGAGACTGGGAAATGAGAGACTGGAGACCAGCACTGCAGAAAGGGACCTGGGGGTCCTGGTTGATGGCAAGTTGGGTATGAGTCAGCAGTGCCTTGGCAGCCAGGGGCCCAACCCTGTCCTGGAGTGCATCAGGCACAACCAGGCAAGAGGGGATTGTCCCACTCTGCTCCACATTGGTGTGGCCTCACCTTGGGTGCTCTGTGAAGCTTTGGCAGACACAATATAAAAAAGACATTAAGATATTGGAGAGTGTCCAAAGGAGGGCCATGAGGATGATGAAGGGTCTGAAAGAGAAGCTGTATGAGAAAGAGCTGAGGTTACTTGCTTTGTTCATCCTGGAGGAGACTGAGGAGAGACCTCATTGTGGTCTTCAACTTCTTTGTGAAGGAAAGCAGAGGGGCAAGTACTGATCTCTTCACTCTTGTGACCAGTGATAAGATTCAAGGAAATGGCATGAAGCTGAGTCAGGGCAGGTTTACGTTGGATATCAGGAAAAAGTTTTCACACAGAGGGTGGTTGAGTACTGGAACAGGCTCCCCTGAGAAGTGGTCACAGCACCAAGCCTGACAGAGCTCAAGAAGTGTTTTGGACAATGCTCTGAAGCATGTGTGATTCTTCGGATGTTCTTCACAGGGTCAGGGGTTGGACTTGATGATCCTGATGGGTCCCTTCCAACTTCACATATGCTGTGATTCTATTCTATGAGATCAAAAAGGAAAAATAAAATGAGAGAAAAGCTGTATCAACAGAATAAACAGATGTGATAAAGGCTGGTATTTTGAATGTTGCTTGAAATTATTTGCAAGTCTTTCATGACAGAAAAATTGTGGGAGTGAAAAAGGGAAGGATCTAAATAAATGTTGGGGGGATGTGATACAAAGACAAGTTATTTTAAATTTAAGACATTATATTACTTATATATAGAAGCAAGGGTCATTCCCAAATCTTGCAGTATTTTCAAGTCAGAATGGGACAGAGCAGCTGTAGACCTGGAGGAGCAGGAACTCTTGTGAGTCAGCTGTAACACTTACATGTCAGGAGAAAATGGATCATTTTTTCCATCCCAGTATGAATCTCAGTGGAAGAATAAGAGAGAAGTAAACGTCTTACACCTTAATGTCTATTAAAAAAAGATAAATCAAGGGATTAAATGGATGCTGAGGACTTGCAATATGTGAGCCAGATTCTAGATATGAGGGCCTCATGAATAAGTATGAAGAGCATCAGGGCTCAGAAACTTTGACTTTCTCAGCCAGCCATACCAATGAACTTCTTTAGGCCTCCTGGATGGGATTTTCAACATCTTAAATGCAAAAAACATAAGGAAATGGCTATCGAAACCTGTTCCTTGAGAAAGAAAAAGTATGATCCATGAGTGAGGTTTTCTGCAGCCCTACATGTGTGACCTTCCCTCTGCCAGTAAGGGTCAGGCCCATTGCAGCAGCTTCCCCTCAGCCACACAGACTGTGCACAGACTGCCATTTCCATGAAAGAATAATGAGTCTGGTCTATCAGTTGCCTCTCAGGGGACCTGGGGAGCCAGTGGCATATGACAGTGGCTACAAAATCTCTGTCACAGCAGAAAAAAAATGCACTGCATTGGTAGAATTTATAAAATTATCAGGCAGTACACTGTGACTACTTTTGTCAAGAGTCTTTCCAGTGTTAGGAGAGACAACATTTGGGTTTGTGAGGTTGGACAGCCTCTTGACTGCAGGCAATTTCTTCCAGAGAATGGAGTGAGAGAGCACAGATCACTGCTATAAAACTTCTTCTGATGAAAGAATATTGTTCCAGTGAAATTAGTTCAGACTTCTAAATTTCTCTTTTGGGAAAACAAATATAAATTTGCAATGGAAGGATGGAGAATCTGTACTTATGGAGATTTTTATGAACAAATGAGACATATGTCTGTCAGCAGCTACTTCACAGACCTGATTTTGCTTTAGGTTGGTCTCACTAGAAGTCAAAGTCCCTTCCTAAATGAAAAGATCATATTGCATACTTCATTTTCACTTAATACTAGGAATTGCATTTCTTTTTTCCCTAACATTTCAAATAGAGTACAAAAACTGTATGATTACAGATTGGTTTTTTATGATCTGCAGTGGTAGGACTGCAATTATCTCTGAGAATAGCTGGTGTTGTCCTTGCATCAGCCACAAACACCTTATCTCCACTCAATTCATGCTTAACAAAATCCTGTGCATTTTAATGAAATGAATGTATTATGGGCATCTCAAATGCATCCAAGAGTGCAAATAACTCCCAAGTGATTTTGTCATTATTTCTCTGCTATTCTGCTACAGTCATGGCAATTTTTTCTGCCCTCTTTCAATAAAAATCAGCATCTTCATTTCAACATCTGGAAAACAAGATGCTGGAGGACCACATAACCCTTTTCTTTCTGGGTATCACCTAACACACTGTTCCTACAAAATTTTCCATCATGGTCTTTGACAACCAACATACTCTCAAAACAAATGGCAAAGCTCAAGCATATACATTCCTCATACTTCAGCACTAGCTAGGTGATACGGCAGTGTCAGTTCACTTCCTCACACGCAATACTGATTTAATGTTGTGGGTTGAGCATTTTGGCCTAACACCAGTGTACCCACTAAACTTATTTACTCATTTTCTGTTGGGAGATAAGGATTAGGAGAAATGCAAAGCAGGCTCAAAATATTAAAGGTATAAAGATAGGTTTATTAACAGAACTAAAAGAAAATGAGTAAGAATTAGGATACGCCTTCAGACCCCTTTTCCTCTCACCTCATTTTCTTTTCCACCGACAACTTTTTCATCAACAAAATAAAGGGACAAAATCTAGAGACTTTTAGCCAGTTACCACCTTTAAAATAGGCTTTTGTCAGTTCAGTTGGGAGACGAGTCTGTCCTGTTGCGCCGTGGAGACTTTATTACAAGAACACAGTTCTTTCACAGTTTCAGTATAACAGCAAATCAGCCACCCGGAGAGGAAATCTGTTCGCAGTGTGAAATTCCTTCCCTTGACTCACAGTTTTTCCCTCAACTGTTTTCGAGGGCTCATTTCTGTATCATGGGGTACTATTTTAAGGATGAGCTGTTCTGA
>VZTR01025010.1:8954-23188 GCA_013400775.1 Chaetops frenatus
TCACACTGGTGTGCTAAGCATTTTTCTCCATAGCAAACAATATAGAAATAATGAAACTTGGACAGCACTCTATCTTAGATCATGATTAGATGCATATAATAAACTTGGGGTAAAACTGAGGTCTGGAGAGTTTCAAGGACCCTATTCCACTCTAACTCATTAGCAAAACCAAGAAGAGAACCCAGGTAAGAGCTGCCTCCTGCCTGAAAAGCCAGTGTAATAAATAGCTTTAAAAAACCCAGTGGGGTAAATATTATATATTTGACAATGAATGTTTCTTTCAAGGCCTCTGAAGAACAGCTGGCACTGCGCCGAGGCTCTGCCCGGGTTGCAGCTGCCGAAACACAGGGCAGGGACTGTCTGCAGCGAGGGTGAGCACTGGCCCGCGGTGCAGCCTCGCTCGGCCCTGCCGCTGGGGACACAGAGCCCTTGTCCTCGACCTCCAGCATCCCCCGAGAGAAGGCGCAGCCTCCGGAGTTGTCCCGAGGGGCGCCAGGACAAGTGGTGCCTGTTGGCTTGGTGCCGGCGTAGTGCCCGCTGCTGCCGCCCGGCCGTGAGCCCGTGGCGAGCTTGGCTGGCCCTGGGGAGCTCTCCCCCCGCCAGCAGTTCAGGTCTGGCCTGCAGCAGTTGAAACAGAAAGAGAATTTACATTTGATCTTCAGAAATTACGTGAGCTTCCAAATTGCACACTGAATGTCAAGAGAGCAGCACAGGTGAATTCTGACCCCTGCTGCTTGATAAGTCACAGCAACTCCTGGTTCATCTTTTGAGTAGCTCCTCTTCTGTGTGTCTTTTCCTGTTTGGAAGTTATGATAATTTCCAGAATATTGTATACTAGTACCCTGGCTCACAAATGCTCCAAAGAGTGGAGCAATGCCTGTGTTCCAATAGCCCTGAGGTAACTCTCTGTTTATTTTCTCTGAAGCCTTTTACAATTTTCTGGTTTTCCACACCTCTCAGTTTGTGTCCAGGCTCTGAACCAGCCTTTTAGGAGGATCCAGTGGAGGTGACATGAAGGCCAGGATGTTCAGTTGCTTATGTTAGAGCTGATACTAAAACTTAGCTCAAAGGTGCCCTTAAGCTAGAGGGTTAGCTTTGTAGGGGTCTTTAAGATGAAAGCTCAGCCAGAGGCACCTTAAAACTAAGCTCTTTACATTAGGGGCACCTCTAGGCTAAACTTTTGGCCTTTGAAATATTTTTGAGTGATGCATTTAAAAAGTAATAATTATTTCCTCATACACTCCAGACAGCAGATTCCTGCACTGGTAACCACAGAAAGTGTGGTCAGGCTTCAGCGGGATCAGTAGGACTGACCAATTAACAACATAAAGAAAGGTCTGCTTGGGAAATGTTTAAAATGTGCCTCAAAGCTCCTGGTCCCCGGCACCAGCTTGGAAATGGGATGGAGCTGTGAAGGGAGCAGCTGGCTGGGGGCTGACGGGCTCTGCTGCACTCAGTCCTGGCACAGAGCAAACCTCTGTCCACATGCAGGACAGCTCTCACACAAAATTGTTTGCCTGGAGTGAACCTAAAATCATCGATTTTCTGGTTTGGAGACTTTAAGTTTGTTTTTATGATGACTATTACACTTACCACCAGCTCGTCTGTTTTGTTCCTGCTGTGTTGACCACGAGTGGGTTTATTTTCCTGGTGAGTCATTCCAAAGGTTGCAACCTGAGTTAATCAGGCACCAGCAGCTGCAAGCTTTATGGAAATCCATATGACTCTGGAGGGAAACCCACAGAAATTAAGTTTACAGCAGTCCTAAGTCTATAGGATGGTGTGTGAATTAGAGGTACAGTGTGATTGCAAAAGTATGCAAATATGGTTTGGTGTAATTAATAGTCTATAATTACATGAAGAGAGGCCATTAGTGTAAGGCTGATGGAGGAGAACACTGAGTTAAGATTGAGCTTTCTACAATAATTATATATGTTGATTTAGCTATTTTGCAGTTTCTCATTCTGAATGCCACATCAACCCTTGCTTTTCAGTTAAGAACATCAGATTGGCTCTAATTTCAGGTCTTATATTTATCAGGACATGCATCACATGCAAGAGTCCACCTGCCTGGTTGGTTCATTCCCTAATAGTAAATTAGGTTAATTCTGTGTGGCCACAAAGAACTGGGTTGTGGCTAGGGGGGAAAGGGCTAATTCCCTATCCAAAATACCAGGCACAGTGTCAAACTGAAGCAGTGTGGAAATTATGTCTTCTCCCAGTGAGTTTAAGGCCTCGTTTCTGTGATTCTCATTTCTTCTCTTTTATTCCTGTTTGCCTGAGGGAGGGAATCCCAGAGCAAGGCCTGGTTGCTGTAGCAGTGCCTGGTGTGAGGCAGGTGATGTGCTGCAGCAGGGGGCAGGAGAGATGCAGGTGCATGGTGGGGCTGCTTTAATTTGAGACACGATGAACTGGGTTGTGGCTGGACGTGCTGGGGAGGTGCTGCTCAGAACATGAAGGGATGCTCAACCCACAGCCTCAGGCTCAGGTACTGGTGTTCAGGCTTGGCAGTGGTGCAGGTGGGTTACTTTTCTCCACTGGGGATGATCACTGCACCTGTACTTTTGTTGTGGTGACTCAGGAGCTGGGAAGATCTTTCCTTGGCTGCACTGATTGGATTTCCCTTGCACTTTTTCTTACTCTGCCCGTATCAAGGCTTTTTACAAAAAATAACATTTTTTTGGTGTCTGCTGCTGCTCCTTGTATGAGCAGGTCCCATCCCCATGTGAACACTGGGCTACGAGCTGGGAGCTCATGTGAAAGCCAGATAAACAGGAACACAGGTCTGTGGTCCCACTGTGCTCATATCAGTTCAGGGTGGAATTTTTTCATTCTTATGAGTGGTATTTTGAAACCTTTTAATGCCACATAAAAGTGCTTTATGTCTGTAAGTAAACTCTGATAGTATAAACATTTTTATACTGGGGCCATGATCCCTCACATGGTCTTACACTGCTGTGAGTTTACAGCCTGAAGTGATAAAACTCTGCTTAAATAGGTATTTTTTAACCGAGGAAAAAGTAAATATGCTGGTAGCTCCTAGGCTCAAGCACGGCCTGATGTGAGATCAGCTTTAATTATTTCAAAAGTCCATGCTTTTTTGCATCTATTTTCCAGGCCCGTGACCTCATTTATGCTCTATCAAAGCTGTTGGATAGAGAGTGGAGTTGAATTTGCTTTGAGTCATGGGTGTGATATTGAGCTGCTGTTTTAAACAAATTAATGTTCATGTTCCCCTGTGACCCTTCTGAGTGAGAAAGTAAGCATTGCCGAGGGCATTGTTGATTATCTCTGCCAGGAGGGGGTCACGAGAGATGCTTGTGGTTTGCTTAAATAACTCCTTGAAGGCGCTGTGTGTGGTCTGTGCTGAAGCTTTGTCTCCAAGCCTCGAAGCTGCAGATTTTGTCTTAAAAAAATAAATGAGATATTACTTGTTTGCAGGAGACAAATTCCACCGGCGGGGAGATGTCTCTGCTGGACAGGGCAGGACAAAGTTCTGCTCAAAGACACACCTGGAACACCCCGCTTTCGGCCGCGCCCCGACCCCGCCCCGCCCGCGGCTGCGCTCCCGCCGGCTGCCGGGAGGGGGCGATCGCGGTGCCCGCGGGGGTCCCGGTGCCGGTGAGCGCCCCAGTCTTGCGGGGGGCAGCGACAGCCAGGGCGGGCGGGGTCCCACGGGCATGGCCCCCGCACGGCTGGGGGCGGCGGCGGCGCGTTCCGGTGCACGCCGGCTGCTGCTGGGAGAACCGGCCGCTCTGGCTCTGTCCTTTCGTCTCCCCCCACGGGGTCCGACCGATCTGAGACCTCTCGGGGGATGCTCGGAGAGATGCCCCGACTGGCGCTGACCCGCCAGACGAGTGCTCATCTTAACGACACAAAATGTCGCGGAGGGATTTTTTTTGGTCAAAAATACTTTTGGTTCTGAATGCTCCATCCTGGCGCTGGAGGATTTTGAAAATTATTTTTCTTCTCCCCCAGTTTGTGCCGGGATGCTGCTCCCCACATCTCTCCCTCTCATCCCATTTCTGTGTGACCGTCGGCCTCTACAGGCTTCCTGGAGCTCAGGCTTCCTGCAATTTTCCCTGTCAAACGGCTCCAACAAAAGCATAAGCTGAATTATAAGCACATTTTCAAGACCTCTCTGGAGATATTTCCATTCTGTGACTGTATTTTCCTCACTACAGATGGGTTCAGCTGTAGCTTCCCAGCGTTCCCCTGTTTTCTATATTTAGTTAGTGCTTAAATCAGCACAAAGGTGCCTTCTGTCATCCCTCCCACTTGGAAGGGACCTGATGGAGGTTGCAGGGAAATGCTTCAGAGTGAGAGGGAAGAGCAGCTGGCAGGGGCTGAGCTTCAGAGCAGATCTCAGGCTGCGGCTGCCTTTAAATGGAGTTATTTTAAGAACTTGTGGGGAAGGCAGGATGGTGAGTGTGGTGTGGTCAAGATGACCTACCAATAAGAAGAAACAGGGAAATGTCTCTGTTGTCCCTGCCACAGGTAGCTTTGTGTATCAGTGGAGTTGCTGAAATAGCTCTCCTGGCCAGGGCCAAGGGTGCCCATTTTCTCCAGCATCACAGGCTGCATTTGACAGCCACAGGCACAGCTCAGTGTCTCTGACAGACCCAGAGATGTGTTTAGCTGCTGTACTGGCTTGGTAGATCAGATGGGCAGTACCCAGTGACAGCCTGCAGCCCCTTGGGTTTTGGGTGCCATCTCTACCAAGCCCACCCAGGAATGTCACAGGTTGCCACATGTGGAGTCACAGGGCCACGCATGGAACTCAATGAAAACATTAAAAAACCCAATAGTTTGAGATGTAACCTTTTTTTTCTCTGCAGGAAGCTTTGCAAAACAAGGTCATGAGAAGGTCTCCGAAATTCCTTAAATATGTTGATGTTGTGGTGGAGCTGTGCAGGTGTACTTGCTGTACACGAGGTGCTGCTCTTACTGTGAACTCCTTGTGTTACACCAGTCACGTAACAAACTGTGTTTGATACTACACTCTAAATAATTTTCTGACATGGATTATAAAAGAAAACCAGGCTGTCAGAGGCTGATCTGGCTATATTTGGGAAATAAACACACTCTCAGCTTTGTAGAGCCATATGGTAGATTTATTCACAATCAGCAGTTCCTTTCAAATACAAGTTCATGTCATTTAGTAATACATTTTCCAGTATACAGCTAGGCACTGTTTTCTCTGTTTCCTCTCCCAGCGTGTGATGTGGGAGTGGTCAGCTGGCTGTGGCCACGGGCCACCTCTTGTCTCGGCAATGCACATTTAGCAGTGTAATTAAGCACTTAAATTATTGAGTTCTTACCAGCTCCCATGGACTTCATCAGCTGTTTTTGTCCCTGCTTGTTTCCAGTGCTGCTGGCTGCTATTTTCCTTTCTTTGCAGTGTTGCACAACAGGGCAACTTTTGGCTTGGTTTCTTCTGGAAATAAGGCTGTAAGACCCTGCATGGAGTGTGTGTCAGAGCAGCCGTCAGAGCAGCTCTCCTCCAGGCTCTTCCTTGGCCAGCTCCAGCTCTGGGCTTGGGCATCTCAGAGGCAGCAGCTTGGTGGGAACATGGTCAGGGGGACATCCTCCTTGTGCCCTCATAAATTCGGGTCTCAGGATAATGAAGCAGTGGAACCTCTTTGTCATAGCCTGTTGGCAAAAGATGTGTATGATGGTGGTGGATAGGTCTAAAACATACTCTGCAGTCAGCAGGATGAGAAGTGACTCTTTCTTGTAGGTTATGGCAGGTTGGAGTAGAAGGGCTGAGCAAGCTGAGTGTGGGAAGTGCTGGGGACGAGCTGGGAGCCAAGAGCTGCCGGGGGAATGCCTGGAGCTCGTGTGGGGGCATGGGGTGCTCAGCCTTCTGTCCTGGACATCCTTTTGTGGCAGTGCCGTGTGTGTTGCTGCCCAGTGGAGGAGGGAGTTGCTAATCTGTGTAACCTCAGGTGAGATACACTGTTCTTTTTAGTGAGCACAAGTGCTTGTTGTACGTCAGCAATCGTGGTAAGACTGCTACAAGCTGGCACCCAGTAGCTGCACACACACGCTGTGAAGGGTGACTGTGCAGCATTCCATGGACTGCACGTGGTGTCCACAGAACACAGGGATGGATTGACACTGTTCATGCTAATGAATCAATTATTCCCCATGCACGGATGTTTTCCCCTTTAAATGTTCAGAAATCACTCACAGACATAACAGGAATTAAATCAGTTTTGTTTATTCAATTGGATTAAAGTAGCCATATTCCCATGTTTATGAGGGCAATTGGATTTAATGTTACTTTGCATATTGTTCCACTCTCATCTTTGGGGGAGTAGTTGTCTGTTTTAGGAAGTAATTTTTTTTTTTAAAGGACTATAAAATCTTAATGATCACATCATCACATTTCAATGTAGTCTTCTATGCCTAATGTCATACTGACCTCATTGCTGATGTTGTTTTATGTAATTCAGCAAAAGGCCTTGGAAGAGGCACGTGTGTGTTCCTCTGTGCTGGAGCCCATGTGCTGCTGCTTGATACATGGCTGGGTCGGGGCTCTTAGATTTCTTTCCCCCAGGCATTTTATAATCTGTTTAACATAACACAGTCATTTGTCTTGTTTGCTGGCTGCTTAACAGATGGATATGTGATTTTCGTAATTACTATATGAATGTTAATAAGACGTGATATCTTTTATTAATTAACAATTTTCCAGGTTTATTTTTCCAAATGACATGAGGTAGATTATGTGTAAATATTAGTGACATACAAATATTAGTTTTACAGCATTGGCATTCTGAGAAGTCAGGCAAACTTTTAAGGCTCCCCATGGTGTCTCTTGTTTTTCTTTTTCCCCTCCCCTAAGCTGTACTTCGTGAAGATTCTTTGGTAGCACAACTGGGTTTATGTTTTGTTAAAGGCTGGCCTCTCCTTAATGTAAGGAAAGCCTAGACCTGGCCGATGTCCTAGGCCATCCTCTGTATTTATCCTGCCAGTGGAGTGCTCTTCCAGCCCATTTCTATCCTTATGTGATGCTATCATCCCATCTTTCCTGCTGGAGATCTCCAAAAGTGGGAATCAGTGTATACTGGTATGGAGGCTGTACACCACACAGAAGAGAAAGCTTCTCTCACCGCAGCCACAGCTGTTCCTGAGAGCTCTCCCTGCTCCGTGGTCGAAGAGGAGCCTGGAGAAAGGAGGTCAGTTCTCCTGGGAAGCAGTGGGAGCCTGGCAGTGCCAGGCAGGGCTCCCCAAAGTCTCACCTTCTCTCATGCTGGCTATTACTTTGTGAAGTACCACTAAAAATTGACAAATTCCTATTCATGTGGAAACAGTAGGTGAGTTGATCACTCCTGACAGGCTCTCTTGGTTCCCCAGCTCTCAGCATTGCAGCAGTGGCTGTATTTTGCTGTTCTCCATTTTGCACTTTCCACCAGGCTGATTTTGGATCACCATCCGTCCTTCTGCTAGGTGTGGAACTTCAGCTTATCCCTGTGCAGGTCAGGACTGCTGCTCTGCCAGACACACAGTTTCCTTTTCTTTGGGGAGTTCACTGTGACTGATTAGCCTTTGTGCTCTCCATGTTGCAAGGGTGGCCAGGCTACGCCGTGTGTGCTTCACTCTGCTGCTGCTGGGTGACATCTGAGGACAAGCAAAATGATTTTTAGAAGATAGTAATCCCAGCCTCAGGTTCCCAATGCTCTGAAACTTACTGTGTGTTACAAGACATGGGCAGCCCTATTTTAATTTGTAGTATGATTTCATTACTTTTTGATGTGGGACATATTCAATTAACTGAAGGCTGTGAAGTAATTGCAGTTTAGGAAATACAATTCACAGTGACCTGGATGTGTTGGTGTTTCACTGGTGAACATTCTTTCAAATAAAATCCACCTTTGAGGCCATATGAAATTTTGCATATTAATTGCTAATTTAACAGAATAAATGCTAAATAGTCATTCTTGCAAATAGTGTCCCAGGATGTGTGGGGAAGCATCTGAGTGTCCAATGTAAATACATTACATGACAAAGTTTGCTTTTTCAGTACTCAGACTGATCCCTGTTTCTCTTTTGTTGGATCTTCTGATCACCAGCTGATGGATTAACAGTTCACAAATTGTTGCTTGTTTAATAGTTTTATTTTTGCTCACTAGTTTTTTGTTTAATAGTTTTAAAGGTTATTGGTGGTTTTGTTGTTGTTGTTGTTTGGTTGGGGTTTTTGTTGTTGTTGGAGTTTTTTGTTTTGTTTTGTTTGTTTGTTTTTTATTACTGTGGTGCGTGATTGCCATCTTTGCTCTGTGGAATTGTTTTTTGCCTTTGTCCTGGTGACTGGCATTTTTAGAGCCGCAGCATGGGAAGGCAGGTGCCACCCACCCTGCCCCATTCTGATGCCCATGTGGAGGACTTGGCCTGGGTCTGTTCCCTCCCATAGGGTGGCCTAACCTAATAAAAACATTTTGAGGGTTATATTTCCATATGAAATAGTCGAATTAACACAGTGATTTTCTTCCCCAACTGAAAATAAATAGAAAAATAAACAGCAAAATCCAAGAACAAAATACTGCCTTTATTTCTGCATTCTGTGCTTACTAGATTTAGTAATTCAGCCTGAGACTTCCTCTCGTGGTTAACTGAAGAACAATGTTCCAGTGTACTTTTGTATCCTCTTGAAGCCTTATATCTCATTTTGCTGCAGCCTGTGAGCCCCCGAGGGCAGCGAGCTGCTCTGTGTGATGTGCTGCCTGTACCTGGGCTCTGTGCTCTGTGTCCAGGGCTCCCAGGAGATCTGCAATCGTGCCCTGTAATGTGTTTCACTCCAGATACCCAGTCAGTGCCTATCAGTTTTGGCCTTCCACTGTCACCTGTGGTGGAGTTTGTTGCTCCAGGTAAAACCCAAACCCAGAGGAGCAGACAAAGCACCAGCATGGACAGGCCTCACCTACAGCATGGCTCAGAGTCGTTGTTTTTCAAGTGAAAACTTACTCCTTGGCATAGACTGTGCTATACTGGTTCAGATGCTCCAATGCTGTAGCATGTGGCCTTAATCTTCAGAAGTGGCAAATCCTATTTACTGTGTAAGTATTTAAGCTAATTATATCTCTGATATGAGGAACATGTGACAAACTGTTCACACTGTATCCTTTAAAAGACATTGATGTCTCAGACTCTCATAAAATATTCTGTGCCTCATTCCTTTCTTGGGGGTACCGTATGTGTTCTGCAGAGTATTTAGCAATAGTATAATTTAGTAATAATATAGAGGAAATAAGTTTGTTATGACTGGGTCATCTGTAGAATAGAATAAGAAATAACTCATAGCAAGTTTTTCCTGGAAGCACCGTGTTTGTGTTGCTGTTGCACAGTTGCATTATATTGTTGCTGTGCAGCTGTTGCGTTACAGGAGGAATCTCAGGAACAGGAAGGTGTCCGGGCTCTTCTAAGGCCTGGCATAAAATGCTTAGTAGGGAAAGACTGCATCTGAAGAAAGGGCTGCTAGAATGCAGCAGAAGCCGGTTGGTCTAATTGAAGGCAAGAGGAAAAGCCCTTGGGGAGCAGCAGTTCCCCGGGCCAGGCTGGATGTGTGGCAGTGCTCGTTACTGGTGCACTGTTAATCATGTACAGCTTGTACCAGCACCTGTAACAGCACAGCCAGGGTCAAGGCCAAGTAGATCAATTTATTATTTGACCTTTGGGAGGCAGAAACCTTCACCTACTTTGCATTCAATGAACTGATTCTTCCCTTTTCTGTCCCAAGATCCTGACTCTTGTTCTTCATCATTTGGGAAGGTCCTCTGCATGCAACCTGCCTTCTCAATTTTCTTGATCTTGGTTTAATCTGGTAACTTATTGGCCTTTCTCAAGTCATGCTTATTAAGGCTTGTATGACTGGAACTTCACCATGGATGCAGGTTATGTCTTCCCCAGCTTGCTTACAGGACTTCCAGGAGAAAATGTGAAAAACAAATTGACTTAGTGGAGTGAAATCACAGTCAGCTTTTGCTGCACTGCAGGAGCACAAAGGTAGGGCTCCAGAGCACAGCTGAGGGTGTACAGGGGCACACTGAGGATATTAACATGTGCTGGGGGTTGTAGGCATTCCCTGGGAACCATGCAGCTGCCCAGCACACTGTCTGCAGGTACAGGGGCTGGTCCTGCATGAGGTGTTGACCAGGAGGGTGTTCATCCAGAGAGGGTTCACCCTCCATGCATGCCCCTTCATGGCTGGATGGGATAGGTCTTTATCAGCTTCAGCTGATGGCCTTCCTTGAGCCTTGCCCAGGTTTCCTAGGCTGGAAGAGTGAAGCATCAGTCTCTCTGGGTGCTCAGTTGGCACAATATTTATAAATTGTCTCTGAAGGACTCAGTTGTCTGTGGTCCTCTGGAGAACAAGATCCCTGACATGGTGTCTGTGTCTCTGGCCATGCCAAGGAACCCATGCCTGTGGCATTGGATGTGTTCAGCACTGGGGAGGGTGAGAAGCTCTGGGTTCCTGCAGGGTGTGCAGCATGGGGGGCTCTGCCCTGAGACAGTCTTTTCCCTTTGGGATTGCCCCTTACACATGGGCCAGCTAGCCACCAGCCCAGGTGGCTGACACCAATTATATGTGGAGAATAGGAGTATAATTACCCCATCTTTTGCTGCATAATTAGCTATCCAGATTTGTGAAGCTAAGGTGCTGTCTCTGCTGGAATCTGTGAGCTGAAGGACTTGGAGCACTTTGGGAAATGGACATGATAGAGAAACTGTAAAAGGGCTTTAAGTGCTCTCCTTCTCAGAATACTAATTATGTGCCATGACTTTCACCCAGATCAAAGATCAGGTACTGGCTCTGATATGAGATGTTGAGGGGTGTCATGAAAGCCCTGGTTTCTTTCCTTAGCAGAGATGAGCTTTCTGTTAAAGCATCTCAGGCCTGGTTAGTGCAGGTGGAGGTGGTCACCACCTGCATTGGTCCATAGTTTGATCAGACTGAGATGCTGCAGAGTGAGAGTGTCTTGCTTCCAGGGAGCAGTTCCCTGTCCCACCCTGGAACAGGGGGATGTTCCATCCATGGGAAGGGACAGAGAGAGAGCAGCAGTGTCTACCTGCAGCCTCAGGTCGCTGTGCTGCTCACAGACCTGTGGCAGGCAGAGCACAGGACCCTGGGGCTCTCACTGCCAGCCCTGCCCCCTGTGCTTGTGCTGTCAGCAGTGCTTCTCCACACAGGCTGACCTCTGCCACCATCCAGAGAGCTGGTGCCCCACTGAGGGCAATGAACCAACAGAAATAATTCTTACAAGTTAAAAAGAAATTTAGCTATCTATATTTAATGGTTAAAAGATAAGGGTATTGTTCTAACCCAAAACAGTAATTAGGAAAATAGATTTAGTGCTCATGGATGGGAGCGTAAAATAAATGCTGTGAAGGAAGTTATGTACTGAGCATAAAATTAGAAGTTTGATTCAATTATTCTTTACACACTGTTTAGGTCCTACAGAAAGCTGAGCATGGAACTCTTCAGCCTCTCTAATTGAAGCAAAAACCATTGGAGTGGAAAGTGTCCTGGCTCTTCAGGAGATGTCAAAGTACAGAACATGGCGGACACCTGGGGGTTTGGGAAACAGTGACAGCTACAAGCTGACCTTTGGCGAATTTAATCTGCAAATGGATTCCTGCTTAGGATAGCTAATGCTTTTAGTTATTGTAAAGGCTTGTTCCTGGAATTAAAAAAGCTGAGAATAAATGGATTTCATGATGCAGCTCCTATGCGGGTTGCATAACAAACAGGTGGCTTCTGGATCTGTTTAAATGATACAGTGTGTTGAAAAATTTTGCAGACCTTATGAATACGTAAGTATAATTCATGCACAATGGGGGAATGATTATTGCTACTTAATGAAGGAGAAAGGACTTGGCTCTTGTTAAAACGAAAATACACGGAAGACAGTGTTTACTGAAAAGGAAGGGAAGGAGGTCACTGGTTGTGTTTATGATATTCACAGGCATTGCAGGGGCTCATTACTCAGCTGGGCATTGCCTTTGGCCTGGGGTTTGGCATCTGGGGTCCGATGGGAGCAGGTGATATGGTAACAAATGCTTATTCAAAATCTGTCTTTATTTTTCTTGTCTGAAGCTGCTCTTGCCTCTTACAGGACACCTGCAGGTGAATGTAGCTTGTAGACAGAGGGAACCCAGTTCCTGGGGACAGTGTTGTGGTGCGGTTTTAATCTTTCTTTTCCATCTCTCTTTTCCTGAGAGAGGTCCATGTCCTTCCCTTGGGAGACAGGACACCACAGACAGAGGTGCCAGCTGACTTGTCCTGAGCCAGAGCACTCCCAAGTGCTGTGGTGTGTTGGGGTCTGGTCCCCTGTGCTGTCACATGCACGAGGAGCTGCCAGCAACACAAACATTATTTCTAAAGCATGATGTTAGTGCTGCTGCTCTCTTTGGCCTGCAGGAGAGCTTAGGTCAGCATATCTCTGCACTGTGCCACGAAGCCATAGCCAGGTCCTGTGCCTTTTCACAGGGAGTGAATTCAAACTAACCTGTAGCTCTCACCCACTGCAGCCAAGAGCTACCTCAGCATCAAATACAATGTGTTTTCTTGACTTAAACATGTGCCTGGTGATTATAGCAAGTAACTCACATTCCAGGATAATTCAGTGAAAGCTTGCACATGGAAACTTCAGGTTTATGCCTGTCTGATGACTGCTTCTGGCTTGTCACATTAGTAATCCCTGTATTAATGAGTGGCCTGTGATGTGATGTGGTTGACTGACAAATCCTGAAGTTATATATGCATATGAGTAAGTGCCAGAGTTCTCCAAGGTGCCGTTTTACAATGTCTTGTATCAGCCTCTATGTGACAGCATGTCAAAAAACATCCTGGGGAGGCAGGCAGCTGTGGGCCTGGGAATTCACCTTTCCTCAGAAGGTCACAATGGGTAGAACAAGCTTTTCCTCTCTTGCCTGTTATCTGAGAATATCCTCACACTCCTACAAAAGGTGTGTGGTTCTTGTGCAATGGTGTGCTGGTGGGGGGGTGTGCTGGTGTGGCTGTGCAGCACAGCTGTGGAACATGCTGTCCAAAAGATGTATACACTGGATGTACTGGAGTCCTTGAGCCTCCTTGCTCAGGGGTGCTCTCTCCTGTGCTTCCCCTAGAATACGCAGCCCCCAAGCAGGCAGAGGATCTCAACAGAATAATAATAGATAGAATAATAATAGACTGTAAAATCTTGCACCTTCCCAATGAGATTTTAATTATGATACTACAGCTGGGAGAGGAAATCAAGCTGCAGCACACCACTGTATTTACAGTGTTACCCACCATCTTAGTCCATTAGCTCTGCATCCTCCTGTTCTAGTAATAATTACACTCCCCATTGATGTCCAGCCTTCTTCCTGGACTCTACCAAGACACAAAACCCTTCCAAGTGGGCAATTATTTCCTTTTGGTGTGCACCAGATGTTGAGTCCGGAATAGAGCCTGTCCTTTCAGAGATGTGCCCTGAACAGGAAAGCCCTGCCTTCTCCCACAGCCCTTGTGTTCATTCTCCTCTCTGGATGCCACCAATCCCCACATCCACATCGACCCTTGTGGACATAAGTCACTGAGCATTCCTACCCCCTTTCAAAGTCAAGACAAAGTGAGCCACGGCCAGCTGCCTGTGGGCACACACCTCCTTAGCACTGCTGGCATGGCCACCTCCATGGCCCTTACTGCATCCCCTGTCCGGGAACACCCAGCGTTCATGTGGCTCTGCCAAAAAAGGGTCTGATGTCAGCCCTCCGCTGGGATCTTGTGTTTGGGGTCGGCAGGTCAGGAAGCAGCAGTCCTTCTGCCTGAAGGCTGCAGGAACTTCCCCAGGGACAGGGGTGTCCACCAGGGGCAGTGATGCCCCGAGCAGGAAGGAGCAATCCCCAGGCAGGAGTGTCCCTGGGGCAGGTGCATCACCAGGTATGAGAGCATCCCATGGCAGGAGCGTCCCGGGGCAGGAGGGAGCGTCCCTGGGCAGAAACATCCCCGGGCAGGAGGGCGCATCCCCGTGTGGCAGGAGCATCCCGCGGGCATGAGCATCCCCCGTGGTGGGAGCATCCCCCGTGGTGGGAGCATCCCCGGGCAGGAGCGTTCCCGGGGCAGGTGCGCCTTCGAGCAGCACCGTGTTCGGGGCTGGGACTGGGGCTGCGCCGCGCTCCGCCCGCCCGCGCGGTGCCGGTCGGTGCCGTATGGGAGGAGCCACCGGGCACCGCCGCCCCTGCGCCCCCCC
>VZTR01025010.1:23331-94706 GCA_013400775.1 Chaetops frenatus
CCCCGGGCCGGGCTGGTCAGCCCCACGGCGGCGGCCCCGGGGGGTCGGTGCGGGCGCGGCGAAGCCGCTCCGGTGACTCAGCAGCACCGGGTGTCGCTGGGTGGGCTCCCCCGGGCCGGGCTGGTCCCTCGGCTGAGCCGGGGCACCCAGAGCCGCCCGCAGCAGCGCTCGGGACGCAGCCGCCCCCATCTCCCGCCCCGCCGCGACCGGAGCCTCGCGTTGCCGCCGTGTTGCGGAGCTCCCAGCCCCGCCGGGCCCCTCCGTGAGCCCCTGCGCCTTCGCTTCTCTGGCTCCGGAAGAAAGCGGGGTCCCGACCTCCCCGCAAGCCCTTCCCCACTGGAGCCGAGTCCGCGGGGCCGGAGGGGTGCGGAGCTCGCCGGAGCCAGAGGGATGCGGGCGGCGGCCGCTGCTCGAGATCGGCTTCCTCAGCCTCTGAGGGCGTTCGCGGTGCTGCAGGTGGCTGAAGCCGCGCTGTGAGGTGCGGGAATACGGCAAGCGCTGGTGCAGATCTCATCAATGGAACAGTTGGCTCGGGGCTATTTTCACTACAAGCTGCTTCAGGAAGGTGTATGAACCCTGACTGGTGGGTTGCAGATGCAAGGGGATGCCAAGGCTTTTGGACATGGATAATGTCACAGCCCTGGTGGGGCTCATGGTGCGTTTGGAAGTGGTTTCCCGTAATGGCTCAAGAGTGGAGAAGATGGTGTGGCCATGTTCGGTTCAGGCATCAGAACATGAGCTCGGCCTGCACATGATGCTGCAGACACCACAAAGGCAGCTCCACCAGTGAGGGGTGAAGGAAGGATGGGGATGGAGCTGCTGTTGCCTCTGCTGTCCTTCCTGGTAGCTGAAGAGCTGTCAACTTCATATCAGCTCTGTCACAACCTCGCTTTGCTCCCTCGCTTCAGGAGGAAAGTGCAGCTGATGCAAAGCAAAACTGAACCCCCTACCCTTTCTGGTAGCACTGATGCCTTCAATGAGGCTTCAAAAAACAGACTCCATACCAGAGTCTGAGCAGGCTTATTCATAGCTTAATTAGTAGCCAAAGAGGCTTTCTCTTACTGTGTCATCTCATGAGACTTAGAGAAAGCCAGACTTTGGGAATTTTGTCACATGGCTAAAGGAGGGTTTATCTAGTGGGAAATCTTTGGCTTGATAGAGTAATGGAAAGCTTTGGATAGCTGGTGAGCCAAAGAAAATGGTTGTTCGTGTTGCCTTTGTGTAGCTGGAGTGCGAGGGCTCAGCATGACAGCCCCCTGATGTTGGGGAGGGGTTGTCCTGGGGCATCCCTGGCTCTGCTGCTCTCCTTAGGTGTTCCACACTGGGCCTGGGCTCCAGCAGGACTTGCTGTGGGGCCAGGTGCTGGGTGCCCTGTGGGGCTGGGGAGTGGGCAGACCTGCCGTGGGGCTGAGAGAAGGACCTGTGGAGGCCACACCATGCTGACCTGATGGGATGTTTCTGTTGAGAGGGCTGGTGTGAGCCAGTGCTTCCAGGAGGGTGCTGTGGCCAGGATGGGGCTGAGCTCCCATACCTCCCAGTTGTCTGGCTCATAGCACCATGTGCTGTGCTCTCTGAAGGACAGATTTGCTGTTGCTGCATTCTAACAGGCAGCTGCAACAGCCAGGAAATGTAAAATGGGGCTATAGCTTCCTTGTTGTGACCTGCTGAGAACTCAGGTTTCCTGGTGGGGAAGGATAGGGTTGAGATGAGCCTGCAGTGATTTCTGCCTGTGACACTGGGAAGGCTGGGGATTTTCAGTGATAAGATCCAGTCTGTCTATAATCTGTGGCTGTATGCTGGCATTTTCAGAAGAATGTTTTTCATTGTACTAGTGAACCATAGCAATCCTCTCTGTAGAAACGAAACCATCAGAGGCATTTGTGCAGTAGATGACCGAATCAGCCGGTGGGATCCCTGCTGTGGTGGCAGGGCAGGGCGAAGTACAGGAGGGGATTTAATGGCTGTGTACCACCTGGGGGGTTTCCTTCACTTCGTGCTGTATAGGACCCCTGACTCTATGCTGTGGTTCTGCTAGAGGAAGGCTGAGTGCACTTTGAAATGGTAGATTCTGCTAAAATAAAAAATTGAGATAATTCAGTTTTATTTTTTCTACATGTGAAAGCAGCATATGCCTAAAACGCGATGGTATCTGGTTAAAAAAAAGAAAATCCTTCCAAATGCTGTGCAGCAAGTGCAGACTTGCTTTGGAAATGAAGGTGTCTCTGGTGTGTCAGCTGAGGGAAATAGCCGGGTTATGTAATTTGCTTTCGTGAAGTGTTGTTGTTACTTAAATAGGTCTGGTATTTTCATGCAAATGTGGGGTGAGGATGGTATTTCACAAGTGCACATTTGAATGCCTTGTTCTTGTGCAGCTCAGAGTATTGCTGGGAAGAACCAGGGCCCTTGTGCTAATTCGACTCGGGTTGCCAGGGAGGTGCTGAGGTGCAGCCCTGCCACGTCCACAGCCCTGTCACAAGATTTGCCGGGCACAGGGAGCAGGGCGAGCAGGTTCCAGGGCAATGCCAGCTCAGATCCCAGAGCACTGCTGCAGAATGGCAGATCCCACATGAAAGATGTCCGGAAAATATGCTTGATTTGTACTTGTTTTGCATAAATCTAACTTCATTGGCAATTCTGCTGAATGCCCAGCCAAAAGTAGGACAAATTGAGACATTCGAATACAAACAACCATTGGAGCAGCTTCCACTTCTAGATGTGCTTGTTGGAGATGTGGCCTTAAGAGTCCTTCATGCCCCCTGCCCGCCCCCTGCCCCAAATTAGCCCATTTCAGCAGCTGGATCCAAAACGCCTGTCTCCTTTAGGCTTCACGCTGTGGGTGTCTCACCTGTTTTGTGCAGCAGTGCTGTTCACCTGGCACGTCTCTGAGTTCTTGCAGCTGCTGACAGTTAGGTAAATACCTACTAACAAGAGAGGAATGACATGAATGAGTCTTTCCATGAGCCTTGCCCTGAGCCCTACCCAGCCTTTGTGCTCAGCAGGTTCAGGTGGGACAGGAGCTCAGTCGTGGTTCAGTGGGACAGTGCCTCAGGTTGGTCCTCCATGTCTGTGCATATCTGCCCTGTTGCAGGTATCCTCTGACAAGGGAGGGATGCTGAGCACCAGGCTGGCCTGGGGGCTATGGGTCCCTCCTGGGGCAGGGGGTTCTGGTGGCAGGGCTGGGTGGGCCAGGGCTAGGCTGGCACTGCCTGTCCTGTCCCCCATCTGTGAGCTCAACCAGAACAGCCCATCTTCTTGCAGCCACCTGGCTGCTGGGATGGAATTCAGCTCTCCAGCCTGCTCCCTCCTAATGTTGCTGGATGTCCTGGGCTTGCTGTAGAGAGCCCACAGGCCTTGGCCACACAGCAGCCAAGTCACCCTTTCACATGAAGACATGCAGGCTGAGACACAGCCCTTCCCACTGGCGTGATGCAACAGACAGGAACTCTTCCAGGGCGTGATGGGTGCCCTGCACCGCCAGGGACCTGCTCTGGGGAGGCACCAGCAGGAGTCTCTGAGGGGAATGTGCATTTTGGGCAGTGTGCTTTGGCCATTAACACACTGCGTGTGTCCCAGGCCCAGCAATGGCTGTGGGCACCCATGATTTCCAACACGACACTGGGAAGAGGGGTAGTGGTCTCACCTGGGCTTCGTGGGGAGGTGGCCATGGCCAGGTAGTTGGGCTGTTGGAGAAGGAGCCTTGGCAGTACTCATGTCCCATGGCCATGGTGGGCGACCACTATGGGGGGGCCATCCTGGCACCCCCTGAGGGACATCCCTGTTTCCCAATGGCTCTGCCAAGGGACCTTCTCTCCTGCAGGCACAGGGCTGACCCTGCTGGGACTGCATGGCCTTGGGGGTGTGCCGTGCCCTCCTTCTGAGCAGGACAGTCATGACACCTTGCAGCCACTCCTGGGCTACTGCATAGCTGCTCCCCACATCCTTTCCCCAGCTCTGCCTAATGCCCCTGCAAGTCTTTAATCTGCTGGGGGAGTGTTTCCCAAACTGAATAGGTTTTGCTGTTGAGAAATCTATCACTAAGCCTTTATTTCCTTTTCCTGGTTTAATCTTGTTACTCCCTCCACAACCCTCTGTCAGCCTCTCTGTCATTCCCATCCTTGCCTGTATCCTATGCTGCAGGAAGGGGCCCTGATGCCAGTGGCTCTCTGCCCTGATGCCAGTGAAGTTTGCCTCTAGCTCTCTGTGGTACAGTGGTTGCTTTTTAAAAAATCTGCATGTAGTCTCCAGGAAAGCACCAAGTGAAGCATTTCCCAGTGCTGGGTTAGGGCTGTCGGGTATTTCTGTCATCACAAACGATGCAAGTTGTTGTTTGGAGATCATCTGGAATGAGATTTAATTAATCCGGGAACCTCCATGAAGTTGTTTTATCACATAAGTACTTTGGTTACGAAAGACAGTCCCATCCTTTCTACTTTCTATTTATACGCATGTACTGTGTTTAGATGTCCCTTCCCCTTCCTGAGCCTGTGCTCCCCCCAGGTGGGAAGGACCCACAGACATGTCTCCTTCTGCCTCATATGGGATTGCTGCAGAAGCCCAGCAAAACTCAACTGTTTGCAGTGCTCTACGTCAAAGCCGATTTGGGGATGCTTTAATCTGCAGATTAATGAGGGAATAGAAGTGCCTAGGGACTCTAATCTAGAGATTACTGAGAGGACTGGGAGCAGGTAATGATGCAACTGATCCACTGCAGGCAGACTGTGAGGAGGGGTGCCTGGTCACTGGTGATGGCTTGCATCTGTCTCTGTCTCCTCAGCTCTGTGCAAGAACCAAGCTGCTCCCTCTCCAGTGCTGGGGAAAGCTGGGTGACTCCCAGTGGGCACCAACAGCAATGTGGAGGTGTCTGGCCTTACAACCCAGAGTTACCCTGGTCCTTGTTACTGTGATGTCTCTGTGTCCTGAGGACCAGCTGCAGCAGGTCAGAACCCAGCACTGGGTCTTTCCCTCAAGCCCAGGGCCCCGAGGTGTGCTGTGGGTGCTCATGGGGTGATCCTTGGGGTGCCAGCCGGGACAGCCCCATCATCAGGTTTTGAAATGGAATTGAGGGACTTGAAGTGGTCAAGATTTACTAATGCAGAGAGACTACCTCTGGTTCATGAGCCCCCTGAGCTGAATGTTGCAGAGGGTAGGAGAATATTAGTGGAAATGTTGTATGGTTGCCTGTTTGTGTATTACCTGTTGTCTGTTGGAGACAGGATGCTGGGCTGGATGTGCTCCTAATCTGACCCAGCAGATTGCCCCTGTGGCTGCTTGTGGGAACAGGAGTCTGCAGGGCTCTGCCAAATCCCTGACGCCTCCTCCCAAAAGAGCTGCTGAGGTCTAGTGCCTGGAAGGTCAGTAGGTGGAAGGGCTTAATGCCATGGCAGACTAGGTAATCATCAGCTTCTTTACTCTGCAAGCTGGAGCAGAGGCATACCCCTGCCAGCAGGCTTAGAATCATGGAATCATATCATCATTAAGGTTGAAAAAGACCTCCAAGATCATTGAGTCCAGACTTGCTTGTTAGTCATCGGCTGGGGGAACAAATGCTTGTGGAAAAAATCCTTTGGGAATATACGTTCCAGCTGCTGGGGACTGGAAATGCTGCTGTGTGAGTTGGTGCCTCCCGTAGCCGCTGTGAGAGATGTGTGTCGGCTGGTGCAGGGGTGAGGCCCGCTGAGCCGGCACACGTAGTGGAGCCGAGGCGTGTTGACCTGGCAGGATGCTGATCAGGCAGCTTAAAAATAGCGGCTGCTTCCTCCCTGCTCCTCCCCATGGCGGCTGTGCGGCTGCGGCCGGGAGCTGGCGGCGCTCGCAGCGATGTGCTGAGCAGGCACAAAGCCGCAGCTGCAGGCAGGGCTGGCACGGGGCTCGGCACCGCAGGGAGCGTCCGGGCCGTGCCGTGTGAGCACCTCCGGGGTCTGGGCACTCTGGGGAGTGCCTAAGCAGTGCCCTGCAGGCGCCCACCAGGAGTCCGGGCAGGCAGTGGTCGTGGAGCTGCTGCACAGCCTGGTCTGCCTGGAGATGACCAAAAGACCCACAGACTTCTCATCTCAGCATCCCTGTGTGGAGCTGCTGTGACCGTCGGGCATCTGGCAGCCCTGGGCAGTGGCACCTGGGCTCTTCACGGCCCTCCCAAAATCCCCATGAGCTGGGGAGCTGGCCATTGCCCTGCCCTGGAGAAGGGCAGTTGAGGCACAGGAAACCCGGAACTGGTGTGGGCACAGGAGGCCAGATGTGTGGACATTGGCGTGTTGTTGGTATGCTGTCAGGAATGCTGTCCCCAGCTCACCTCCCTGCCATCCTCCCAGGAAAGGTGTGATTGAGCAGTTGGAGTCAATGTCTTCATTGAGAGCAGCACTGCTTGCTGTTTTTCCCTGATGCATTATAAGCCTGATCTCTTGAGGGGAAAGGGTCACCCTCTCTGGCCCAGAGGGTCCCAGGATGGGGCAGGTGGCTGTGTGGTTTTTCTGGGGTTTCTGTTGTTTTGGTTTTCAGCCTTTATCTGCTCAAGCCTCCAGCAGTGAAGCCCTCATTGTGGCTCCAGCTCGTTGTTTCAGGTTCAGTTTACAGAGGGTGTTGAGGTACTCTGAGGTGCGATGTGTACCTTGGTAATGAGATAAAATGCCAGACAGGTCAGGAGCTCTGTGTTGCGACACCACAGGAAGCTGCAGGGGCCCGGGCAGCGGGGCTCAGGGAAGGCAGAGAGTCACTTCCAGGCAGCTGAATATCCAGAAGGATCCTGCCTCCGTGGCAGTGCTGTTCACCTGCATTGCATAGAACTGTTGTGCAGCCTTTTTGTTTCTTTTAAAGCCTGTTTCCTCACTTCCGCGGGTGCCACGAGTCAGCTGTTCGGTCACGCGTGTTGACCATCTCTTCTAATGTCATGCTGAGGCAGGGCCTGGGAATGGAAATGTACCCAGAATAGAAACCAGAAACCAAAGTGGACGATTAATCCCTCATTTTCATCTGCTCTGTCCTGCATTTCAGCTGATTCCCTGGTGTGGCCATAAAACACAACCATTATCTCAGCTTCCCCAATATGCAAACAAATTGCTGTGATTTTCCTACGCTTGGATCAGTCCATATCCATATTCTCTGAACAACAATAAAACATTAATGGAGATAAAGACTGTTATCTCCCTCATGTCTATTTTGTCATTGGAATAACAACTTTAAATGTTAAGAGTGCTGAGATTTATAATGCCAAGCCTGCTCAGCAAAAATAAATCATGTTTCATAGAGCACATTACCATTTATTGCTGCTGTATTATCTGAAGCCAAGAGTGGGTGTTAACCCTGTGATAACGTCCTCAAAGGGGATTTTAAATAATTTTGTAGTTTAATTTAAAAATTCTGTTGACTGCCTGGTTTGGTCTGCAACTCATTTTAGTGCAAGGGGTATCAAAGCCAAACCTCTCCAAATGCTGAGCTCGCTGAGACGTACAACAGTGCAGGAAGCCCCAGACCCCAAAATGGCTTCTGGTTCAGCTGTGGCTTCAGTGAATCCAGTCCAACTCAGCCACACAAGCAGGGCTCCCTAAATGTGCTCACTTTCAAGGTTTTGTAGACTTTGGAAGACCAGTGGGTTTTTAAAATTTCATCTTGGTGTTTTCATTCTTGATATCTGAGTCCTCATCAGCTGATAGCAGGCTGATAGCAAGAGAGATGTGTCTCAGTTGTGATTTGACATGTGGCCTGAGATGGTGTGGCTCCACAGTCAGTGCCCTTGGGTCCTGCCCTGCCCTCACCCTGCCCTGGCACCCTGATTGCTGTCAGGGATGGAGCAATGCTGTGCCACAACAGTGCACAGTGACAGCGTTCTGTGCCCAGTGCTGGGTGTTCTGGGTGTCCCCAGCTTGGCTGCAGCTGTGTTACAGTGATGGTGCTGTCCCTGGCTGCCTTAGCAGAGCTAGGGACAGCACCTGGGCCCCTGCCTGTGTGCTGCTGTGTCACCAGGCAGCTCCAAAATGAACAGTGCAGCCTTGGCACCGAGTTATCTGGCATTTCCCTGGGTTCCCTTTCTAGCTCTGTGAGTAAAGGCAAGGCACTTGGACCCTGATGAACGGCAGGTTCCCTGAGGAGTGCAAGCATTGACCAAACACCACGTGCCAGGGCCTGAGTGCCCATTCCTGCAGCAGCCTCACAGCAGCTGCAGCTGGTGAGCAGTGACAGATCACTTCCCTTGCAGGCTGAGTCAGTTTTACTGAGCAAGTTGAGGACGAGGTCAGGGAGCGCAGGGGCACCAGCCCTTGTGTCTGTCCCACCACAGAGCTCAGACTGGTGGTGCCAGATGCTGACCAGTGTTGAGGGGGCTGGCTCCTACCCGCTGAACTTGCACAGGCACACAGGAATAACACCAAGTGTTTGTTCTCACATGCTTGTGATGCAGCTCCTGCACAAACCGACTGCTGGGAAGAGTGCCTGTCTCACGTGTGGTGTTCCAGGGGCACTGGAGCTCTATGAAAGGTGCCTGGAGACCTGTACTGTCCAGATGTGCAGGTGTGAGGCTGTTCAGCCTGCAAGAAAACAAGCTTTGCTTCCATGGGGTCCCGCTCTGTAGATCCCTGAGGTAGAGTCCTGAAGGTGGGATGATGCCATTGCCCCCTGAGGCAGGAGGAGCACCAGTGAAAGCTCACCCACCTATACCTACCTGTGGATGGGACACATGCCTGCTGTTCCTAGTTCCATGGAAACCTCTGTATTGATTAGGGGGACTCTTGCACTTGCTGTTTCAGAGCAGGAGATGGGGTCTGCTGCTGGAGCTTGCATGTTAGCAGAGGTGGAGGTTGCTCCAAGCTCAGCTGGCAAGTTGTCCATGGGAACAAGGATCTCTGTGGGATCTGAGGAATGGAAGAGAGAGAATTAGAGAGGCTGTTTTGGAGAGCCCTCCCTCACAATCCCTAAATAAACTTGGCCTTCGTTTCAGCAAGCTGACAGATTCTTAATTATAATAACAGCATGAGCAGTGTTGCTTTGTAACTGGTTCCCCATTTAAAATTTCTGGCTAGCAGGAGTGGTGTGCCAGATGTCTGCCTGTGATTGCCTCTGCTTGGGAAGATCTGTTCAGGTAACACTCTCAGCTGGAGAATACAAGTCATGCAGGGATCCAGGGGCACTCCGGTTGTTTACCTGATTTCTTGGCAGAAGCCAGAGTCCCATCAGAATCTTTGCAAGCGTCTCTGCAGCAGTTTCCTTCCACAGAATTGCTCTGTTTGAAGGCACCAGAGCAAACAGGGACCTGCACTGTCTCTCAGCAGTGACAAACTGTTGAGTTCTGGTGATGGTGTTTCTCCACCCTGGCCTTAGGTGGGGGCTCTGGTCTGGTGGTTTGTGCAGCCACCAGACCCAGCATGATTTCTGTCTGTAGGTCATGGCTGGAGTCCTGCAGTGACAGGGCCCTGCCTGCCCTGGTGATGCCTGCGAGTCCCAGGAGCTTTGCTGGCTTTGCTTAGTGATGCTCTGAGCTGTGAGCTGTGCTCCTGCTGTGCTCTTTTTGTTTAGTGGAAAGCAACCCAGGGGGATGTGTGGAGGGGCTGGAAGCACAGCCGCTGTGGGGAGCCTCTGGGCTATTGCTAGCAAGTGTGTTGTGGCAATGGAGAAAACCCAGTGCTGATGGGCTGTCATGCTGGCACCCTGGAGATATCTGAGGGAAGCCCCTCTGCCCCCGTAGAGTTCAGTCCAAGCTCTCCTGCAGCAGAGATCTGACTATGGATCCTGTTTCATACTGTCATTTGGCAACTTGATGTGACGTTTTTCAGTAGGAGTCCTGCAAAGCACAGCAGCAAGGTGTTACTGACAGAGCATCTCCAGCTATGACAGGGTATTCAGCTTTTTTCAGCAATGGAAGTCATCAGGCAGAAAAGCATTGGGGATAAAAACAAAGCCAGAAGTCAGTACATGTGGCACTAAATGGTCAAGTTCACCCAAGATAGAGAAGATGATGTTGTGCAGAGATTATCTTGTAGCTGGGGCTGTTTCTGATAGCCGTGGAGCCAGATCCATGTCTCCCATGGATCTTGAGATGGTCAGAGTTCCTCATCTTTCCAGTTCCCCTCAGTGGCAACAGTTTCTGCTGACAGGCTGGTTTGGAGGTCTGCCTGAGTCAGGCGCTTGAGAATTCGATCTGGGTGCAGCGATGAAGGGACAATAGCAGCTCTTGGTTCTCATCTGGCACACCTTCACTAGCAGGTCTCAAAGCACTCCATAAACAGGATCTTACAGATGTATTTGTTGATTCTTGCCCATTAGTGCAGTGCCAGGCTGGGCATGAATCTTGCTTTGAAGCTGGAGCTGAAGTCTGCAGTGTTACCTTGTTTGCACAGGGCTCTGGGGAGGACACTGAAGTATTGTCATATTTGGACATTTGATCGAATGTAAGAACTTTCTAATTAGGATGTTTATGAGTTAATCACGTGTGACACTTCATTTGCTCCCTGCTGCAAGTCTGAGATGTGTGTAAGGATGTGGGGAAGTGGATCGTCCTGTTTTTGGCTTTGTGTCACCCTAATGCATTACCTCCATCTGGTTGTCTCCTCCCTCCTTGTGTCCCTCAGCTGGAAGTGTGTACCAGTGGCTATTAATAGACGAATCCTGCAACAGTCTGTTCTTGCAGATGGGATTCTCAGCTTCTGAAGCCTAAAACTCATTACAAATAAAGCAATACACTGTGTGGTCCTTAACACAATTAGCCTCACTCTAAGTTAGGCTCTTGGGGCCAAATGCTGCTGTTAGTTTCCATGTGAAGCTTGCCCGAGAGTGTTGTGGTCTGTAGATCCCAACCCACATGCTCCCTTGCCCTGGCTGATTATGGACACAGCCACGGTGCTTTGTCTGTTAAATACAGGTGTGAGATCCCATCCCTGACATCTCTGGCTGTGTGGTCCCAGTGTCCCTTGTGGTTTACAGGACCAGGATGGGAGGACTGTGGTTCTACACACCTGTGTTGCAGAAGGATGTTGTCTTTTGAGGCCTTTGACTTACCACCTATCCTACCATCTCCTTGAACAGCCAAAACCAGCCATAGTGCAAGGTGCCCTCTTTGCACCAAGGCTCTCTCTCAGGCAGGCAGAAGCCATCCCCCCTTTCTGATGGGGTGTTCTACCTGTGGAAGGCAGAAGGGCAGAGGAATGTTCACAAGCATTTTGAGGACCCCTTTTCTCAGGGATGAGCAGTTGTGAATGGACCAGAAGACCTGCTGATGTGAGAGCAGCAGGAGAGTGGTGCAGGATGAGCCAGAGCCTTCCTTCAGAGGCAGGAGGAAAGATTCTGCACAGAACTGCCAGAAATTACTCCAAATTGTGCTCATGTCTGGTGTGTTTCCCTTTGCCAGGGACCCACTCAGTCCAGGGAACCAGAGGGGCTTTGGAATACTATTCTTAAAGGATTTGTTTCTTTAATTAAGAGGGCTCTCCTTTCTTTTGAGAAAGGAACCTGCGAGGCTGTTTTTAGATTCTTTTTACCACTCCTTGCGTGTTCTGGAGGGATACATCTCCACAGGAATGCTCTGTTCCATGTGCAGGAAGTGTCTGTCTGTGTCAGGCCAGGTGTGAGTACCCTGTCTCAGCATTTGCTGGGTATGGGCAAAGCATCTTACTCGACTTCTTCAGTGTTTATAGACTGTGGCTTGGCCTTGGGGAGTGACCACAGCAGTGAGCATGGCCAGTGCCAGTGCTCCTCTCCAAACAGGGGCACCACAGCACCAGCTCTGCTTTGCAGTGTGTTGTCCCACAGTGATGGTGCAGCCAGGCTGAGGAATATGTGGTTTTCACTTCCCTGGCTGGGAATGATTTTCCTGGCTCCAGGGAGGAGCTGTGCCCTGGTTTGAGGTATCGCTATACAGCTGAATTCCAGACTTGGGAGGCACTTTGTTCTTAATCTCCTGAGAGCTGCTGCCTCACCAAACCTCTTTCTTTCCTTGCCATCTGTTTCTGACAATGTGCAAAGTTATTGATGAGGTGATGAAATCAGAGGACTAGGATTTGCCAGAAAAGGCTTTTTTCCTCTGCATATGTAGTCTCAGGCCTTCAAATGAAACCAACCCCCTGGAAAACCTGTGTGTCAGGCTCAGGGCAGCAGCTGCTGGGCTGGAGGTCTTATGACTTAGTGTGTCCAGCAGTACCTTCTCAGTGCACATGCAGGCCTGGGAAAAGGTGTGGGTGGT
Source organism: Chaetops frenatus (assembly GCA_013400775.1). Classification (NCBI taxonomy): domain Eukaryota; kingdom Metazoa; phylum Chordata; class Aves; order Passeriformes; family Picathartidae; genus Chaetops; species Chaetops frenatus. Next base: position 35,492 of record VZTR01025010.1, read on the forward strand.
AATTAGCAGTAGGAAAATACACCATGATATCATTGGTGAGAGTTGTCCCCATCAGGTGCTCAGTGTACACTGCAGTGTTTCCCTCCTGTGTGAGCTAACAGGCAGCTTGGCTGACTTGTTGCATTTGGCCTTTATGAGTCCTTGGCAGTGCTCTTTGGAGGCTGGAAGGCTATTTTACGTATCTTTAATTACAGTTTTTCTTGCTTAGTGAATAGCTGCAGTTATTAATGTACAGTGGAAAGGGTTACAGGAGATGGGAAGTATTCACGGCATTCTTTAGTCTTGTCCTCCAAAAGAGAGAAAACAGTGCAATTATCAGCAAGTGCTGCTTTCTGACTATCAGAGTTTGCAACCAGTTTACTGTATTTCTTTTACTTTTCAAAAGCCATTGTTTTTTGCAGTGTTGCAATTAGAAAACAAGCCTCTAAACTGATGTATTCCTGCATTTTAAAATGGACTTTCAGTCTCCTATTGTCTTTTTATTGGTTTCCGCCTTCCCAGCCCTGCTGAATGTTGCTTGAGTCAGCATGTTGCAATTGGCCTGTGGAGATCCAGGTCTGGCTGGTGTCACTTAAAACCCAAATGGCTTTGCAATTATGTCACTGTTCCTGGACTTTGGGGCAGGAGCAAAGGTGCCCACTCCCACACAGCTCATACTGCATCTGTATTGACTGGGAGCACTTGGCTAATCACTTCCTGTAATTAAATTCTTCACTAAGAATAAAGTTAATCTTCTCAGAGCATATAAAACCTGACCTGCAGCCTGAGCAGGCAGAAATGCTGCTGTTTATAGGCACCTTTATCCAAGTGTAAAGGGCCCATTCCCAAAGCAGAAGCAATTAGGATAATTAGATATTCCTTATCCTGAGTCAGGGATATATAATAATAAACTATAAGTGATATGGTAGCTTTCTGCTTGAGGTTCCATAGATTCTTGAGGCTGGAAAGGACCATTTCATCAGTTCCTCATGGCTCTGGTAAGACACCACTCTGTTCAGCCCTGTATATGTGATGGGATCACCAGTTCTGCTTGTCAGGGTGCTGGGGCTGGCTGGAGCTTTGTTGGGATTTAAAGTTTTTTAGATTTGCATTTTCTCTGTTTGATGATGCTCAATAAGTTTGGCAGAGGGAAATGGATGAAACCTTCCCCAACTTTTTTCTCTTTGTTTACATAAACACATTAATAAACTAATTGCCCAAATCCTTGCTGGCTGGCAGAAGCATTAAGCTTGCTATGGGCCACTGACTTAAACCATATGGTTTGGTCCCAAGACTTCTTTGGGTTTTTAGAAGAGGTTTAAAAGGGGCCTGTTTGCATCACCTTGAAACATTAACATTTCAAGCACAAATAGTTTTGCATAATTTATTACTCTCACTGTAGCTTTGCTTGTACTGCAAAGTTCAACTTCAAAGTACTGCATCCTCACTCCTCATTATTTATGTACAGCAAAACAAAACATCATTAAGTGCCATCCAGGCATTGCTGTGTTTCATTGGATGGAAAAACTCAGACTTTTTCTGTAGCCCTATCATTTCTTGTTCAATTATTAAGAGCCAATTTCAGAAGGAAGGTAAAGTTTCCAGCACCCTTTCCTGGAACACAGACTGATCAAAATCAAGTGTTTATGGAGAAACAGTATGTGGTATCTGGAGGATGCCAGGTACTTGCCATCAGCTATTTAATTTGGACAATTATAGTACATTTGTCAGTTCCACTTTTATTCAGAGTGAAATCCACTTGCCAGTTCTCACTATTTCAGTGCAGCAGTATTTCATCAGCAGTGTCAAGGTATGACAGGGCTATTACCAATTCCCCCAGTTTATTTTGTAATGCCCATTATCTTTGCAGCAAATATTATATCTGAAGTCAGAAATGTGGGTGAAACATGCAGCAATGCCCCAGTGAGCTGAATGCTAGGGAGAATCCGAAAGCAGAGCCCTGGCCTTCTTCCCTGTGAAACCTGGTGTGCCCCTTGGGTTCTCCTACCATGATCTGGAGTTCCTACCCATCAGTTCTGCCCCAGCTGATGGACTGTCATGTAGAGCACTGGGCACAGGCTCTCATGGTCTGCATGGTCATCGTTGTGCAGATATGGGTACCAGAAAGATGTCAGCCACTTCATTAGATGGGGGCTGAATAAATCAGTGTGCATGGATCATTGAGCCTCTTTGTTGTAAAACAAATGGCCTGTGGTCAGTTAATCATATAAAGAAACATCTCCCAGACCTCATGGCATTATTCAGAAGTACTAAATCCTCTTGCAGTTTTAGAAACAGAATCTCTGTTACAATATGAGGAAATTACAATCTGGAACAGTTGTTAGAGATGTGGCTGTCACATACTGTGAGGCAAAGGGAGCAAGAGATTTTTTTTTCTTGTTAAGGTCTCGTCTCTCCCCCATCTGAAGCATCCCTTTGCCTTCAGCTCACGGGTGTCCTTGTGCTGGACACCTGTGCATGCCATGCCTGCCCAGCCTTGGTAGGTGCTGTGGGAGCCCCGCAATGGACAACGTGCCCTGGGCTGCTGCTCCAGGGTGTCCTTGTCCATGGCTGATGGCTGTGGAGCCTTCAGTCCCCGGTGGCACAGCCACTGCAGTGGGATGCCTGTGGGCTGCCAGGCGCCGTGGCACGAACAAGGGCTGCCAGCAGTGGGGCCCTGGGTGGTCCGGTTTGCCTTGGCATTGCCCCTTCCATGTGATGTGGCCATCTTGGTCCTGGTGAATCGCCTTTGTTTCCTGCTCTCCTTTCTCCCTGCTGGAAGGGGAATGAGTGTGCTGGAAGGTCACCTGCTCTGATGGTAACTCCCAGAGTCTGTCTGCCCTCTGCTTCAGTGCCATCCCCACTGCTGTGTGGTGAGTGCCAGACAAGTGGGAGCAGTAGAAAGTCACAGATTCACTGTGTCCTTTTTATCCAGATTTACCTAATTCTGTGTTAAATAGCTTTGAGGTAGCTCTCAGCCATGTGAAGCTGGGCTCTCTGGGCCGTGTCCAAAGGGGCAGCTACCTTCCCATGGCACCTCTCTGCTTGGTCTGTGCTCCCTGAACATCTGTTTCTTCTGCTGAAGGCCTGCAATTGATGTCTGTTGCTTTTCCATCGTGGTTCAAAACAAGCCCCCTAACTGTGGTGTCCCAATTTACAGTTCGTGTTTCAAGAAAGTGGCTCTTATGTGTTGCCAGCCCTCAGCACTGTTCACTTGTTAAATTATGCACATGCTAATGAAGTGTGAAAATCAGCCAAATAACAACTCTCTGTAATCGCCTAATGTCCCCAGAGCATTGTGCCTTTTTTTATTATTATTATTTTATGATTTGTGACCCATTCTGAGTCATGTTTCTGCAGGGCATTCTTCCAACAACTGGGGTTAATTAGTATTTTCACTTTTCCCCCTTCTGAATGAAGCCCCAACATGCTCAAAGTCGACAGTGCAGTTTGTTTTCTGTTTTGAATTAAATAATGCCTAGATCTCCATCAGAGTGGGAAGCAGCTTCCCAGCAGAACTGTTAAAATCCACACCCTTACCTGCAGCATACACCTGGGCATATGGGCAGGGACTGCATTAGTGGTGAGTGTCCTGCAGTTGCTCTTGCTGCAGTGGCTGTTTTGGGGAGGTGATGCTGCTCCTTGTGCCCCCTGGGCAGTGGAGCTGCTGGCAGAACAGCTGCCATGTCTGGGCAAGCGATGGCTTCCTGCCCCTGCCTGGCCTCTTTGTGCCTCTGCACTGGTCTCCACATGTGCCACGAGTTTAGAATAGACTAATCCCTTTTCCATGCACTGTAGTTGATTTTGGTGTGTTGCTGTGTTGATGATAAGACCTCTCTGGGAACAGCCAGGTTCAGCTCTGACTCTGGTCCCTGCACTGTGGTGGATGAACAATGTCCAGATTATCTCAGCCCAACAGTTTTGTTAAAAATATTTTCCACTGATCCTGCCTGGGGAAATACTGTATTTAGCTTCAATGATACAGCCTTCACACCAGAAAAGGAGCTTCCAGCAAAGGCTTTTAATTCCCTGTCAGAATCAACTTAATTAAATCCCATCTGACTGGAAGAGGGTTTTCACTGGATCTAGCGAATGTCCATGCTTCAGTTTGGAAACCTCTAATATCCCGAATTTGTTCCCTGTAACAAACAAGGTTTTTGTTTCCACCAAAGATAGATGTATGTATGAAATCTGTTACTTTTTAAGCAGAAATATTTGTTATTTACACTTGCAGTTTATAAACAAGTGGTTTTCACTCTCTGTAACTTACCAGCAGGAGGCAGAAATCCTGCCTGCCCAGGGACCTTGGGCCTTCCCCAGGGACTTGTGGCATTTGGGTGCTTTCACCCAAAGCAGCAAAACTTGTAAAGTTCGAAGACAGGCTCATTTATAGCTGCAATCTGCTCCTTCAAGCTGCTGCGCAAATCACTTTTAAGCTATTCATTTCAGCGGCTCAGGACGTCACTTAATGAACCCAACACTAAATTGAAAGAAAGAAAGTTTAATTAAAATACTGCAAGGAAAATATCTTGAGACAAGCTCTTCCAGGAGCAGATTGAAAATGATGGCACAGACATTCGTCTTCCATGGGAAGAAATGTTAAAGTAGGCAGAAAAAATAGTTTGTGATGAGTTTTAGAGGGAGCAGATAAAGCATATGTTGTGGTCTGGCCCCATGCAGGGGCTCTGAGTTCCTGTGAGCTCTTGCAAAGCCTTGTGAAGGGTTTGTGCCCCAGCAAGGAGTGCTGGGGCCGTGGCAGGCAGTGGCATTGGGCCACATGTGGAGGCAGAACCTGACAGCGGCCACCTGCCATGGGTATCACTGTGCCTTTGGCACTCTGGGAACGGGGCACATCCTGGAGGGAGGACCCTTAGCGGCACCGGTTCCTGAAGGCAGCAGGAAGGCAGGGGGTGTGCTGCAGTTTGAAGTATCCTGTCTGCCTCGACATGGGTACTGAAGTGGAAGTGGCACAGCCCAGTGCTCGGGGTGGCACTGCCTGCCCCAGTCCCGTTACCCTGCCATCTTACTCATTTCAGCCCCAGATGTTGGATTAAGCCATCTTTAGCTGATTAAGTTCAAATCTGTGCAACAAATGCCAGGGACTGTCTGCACAGTGTTGGTGTGTTTGCTTTGCCATGGAACTGGAATTGGAGCGTTAAGAACATTTTTTGAAATACCACTGCTCTGATGGGCGTGGCTCCTGTGGGTGCTTGCTGCAGAGGGGCAGATTATGGCAGAGAAGGGTCAGCTTCCCCATGCAGAAGGTGTTCATATTCCATCAGCCTCATTCCCCATTTGCCTCTCCCCCTTCCCCATCGTGTGCCAGGCCCATCGTGTCTCACTGCTGACCCAGCTGTGTTTCTGTCTTGGTGCTGCCTCCCTGGCTGACCTGTCTGCAGGCAGCTCATTCAGTCACCCTGTGCCCAGGTTTGCCCATGGGCATCCGTCCCTCGAGTCTCCAGGTGTGCAATGTGTTTTGTGATCCTTAGTGGAATAGGTCTCTGCAGGCGGTGCAGTCAGTGCCAGGTTTCTGTGAGAAGCTCCTGTCACAGCAGGTGCCACCCCTGTTCAGCTGAGGGGCTTGTTCCAGGGGCACCAAACTGGAATTATGTGACAGAGAATGACATCAGAGCACGATGGTAACAAAATTGGGTTGTAAGCTGAAAATAGCTGCTCTACTTGAGAGCAAAGCTTGCTGCTGCTGAATTTTATTCACTTAGCTGACATTTGGGTACTTCTAATTAAAATTTTTAAACAGTCAATAGTTTTTGCTGATCAGCTAACAGATGGCTGCAGCAAGATGACCAGAAAGACAGACTGCATGGCACACGAAGTGTGTTGGAAAGCATCCATCCCAGTGTCTGCACACTGAGCCTTTGCCTGCAAGAACAGTCTAATGTGGGGGTGCACATCTGAGAGTTTCCTGGGTTTGCAAGGCAACATCCCCAGGACGCAGGTTCGTGCTGAGGGTCAGACCTGGTGCTGCAGTGTTCACCACAGAGTTACCTTCTGAGAAAAGCAGCTTTTGTGTTCCTGCTGCAGATAAAGATCTTGTAAATACAAAGAGCTCAGTATTGTTAACATCTGTGAGTTCCTATTTCCTGTGTCAGATGTTCAGGTTTTCAGTAACCAGTGATATCCCTGGAAATCACAGGTTTTCAGATGGTATTTTGGAACCAGGCCACTGGTTACATTTTTGGGTTGCTTATGCCTTTATGCCCATGCCTGAGAAGTACCCGGACAGTTCTGTGGCAGAAATCATTGGAGTTTTAAAAGGTTTTACTGTGGAAAGGGTGAAGACTTGATCACTGCTTTTTACAAAGGCTCATTTATTTTAAGGGTATATTTTGCAGATGGACTTGGATTTTCCATCACTATTCCTAAGCCCAAATCAGCCATTTTGAGGAGGTTGTGTCTGCTATGCTGCTAAGCCTCTTGGCACAGGGATGGCAGTGTAAATCCTGCAGTGAGCCAGGGGACAGAGCAGTTGGATGAGCTGCCTGGAATGCTCTGGCAGTGTGAGCCAGCTCCACAGCAGAGCAGAGCACAGCACAGGCAGTGAGAGCGAGGAGCAGCCGAGTGCAGGGCTGAGGAAGGCACGGCCGTGGGCACTGGCAGGGCGTGCAGGAGGGCAGGCTCCTGTCAGCCTGAGTCACTGCCCCAGCATTGTCCCCTGAGCCCCCAGCAGTGGGAACACCCGGGGTCACAGAGGGCTGCCCTGATGTGTGTGTGTGCACATGCAAGATGAATAATGTAGAAAAGAATAGTAAATAGAGAAAAACAATCATTCAGGAAAATGTGGATTTCAGTAATTGCCCAACTCTCAATCAGTTTGCTTTTAAGCCCCTAAGGTCAACTGAGCTGGTGAGAGCATGGTACAAATAATACCAAGGTTGTGGGTTCAGTCTCCGTGTGAGACAGTCACATAAGTGATGGACCCAGTGATCCTTGCACATTCCTTCCAACTCAGAATATTTTGTGATTTCCTGAAAGAAGTTGCCATGCTCTGTACAGCATGGTTTGTGGCTATCTCAAGTGTACATGCAGAGGGTCTGTCCTGCCACAACCTGGACTGTTAACTGAGGCAGTACCTGTGAATCTCTCCCACCCCACCCAGAGCTGGAGCCATGTTGGGGCTGACTGGTGGGGCTGCTCTGGCTCTCCTGGCAGCAGGGTGTTCTGGGGCACCCTAGAGCAGCTCCTGGTTTTCTTCACAAAGTCAGGGTTATTTGCACTGTTAGAGAGATTCTTGGGTCTCACGATGATTGTCCTGGTTTACATGCTGTTCTGCCACCAGAGGTGTGATGTGTAACAGCTTAATAAGCTGTGAATACCCTGACCAATTAAAAATTGCCATTAATCCAAGAGCTAATGAATTGTTGATGCAGACAGAAGAGTTTTGTGTTGTGTACATACCCAGGACCCCCCAGGGCTGGTGGTCAGGCAGGGGTGCTGGGTTGGGTCAGGGGCAGGGGCAGATGGGCGAAAGGCAGCTCTGCTGCTCTGCTTTGCGCCGTTCATCTCCTCAGATGGGCTAAGTTATGGTTCTGCCTGAAAGCTGCCCTTTGCTTTCTTTTCTGTTTTATAATTCTGCTCCTGTCAATGACCCAGCCCATCACATCCCGAGGCTGCATGGTCTCTGCGGGTGCATTGGGCTCTGGAGGAGCACTTGCCCCACTCCTCTCACGTCCTTGCCCTGAGCACCTGGGGCTGTGAGAGCCTCTGCTCCCCATGGGTCTCTGTGCCCAACCCTTCCATGACATTATTTCCTCCTGAACTCTCCGTATTTCCTCCTGAACTCTCCTTTGCGGCAGTTCCAGTAAATGACACCTGGCCAGGGTGGTGGAGTGATGTAAACTCACATTCTTGCACGCTGGCATTCTTAAATGGGTGCTTTGGTGGGGGACACTGACACGAGGGTTGCTGCCAGATGGGAGTTTCTTTCCTCTAGGCTGGGTTGCATGAAATTACTCTTTGCTGTAACAGAGGCAGAGAAATTTGTAATGTGCCAGTATTTTTAGCTCTTCAATCTAGGAGAGTTATTCCATTTTGGGGAAGAGGAGCAGCTGCTGCTAGCTCTGCAGCATCATGTCGTCGTGAGGAGGAGCTGTACTCAGACAGCAGAGCTCAGCAGTGTCCAACCCTGCCCGGAGCTGCTGGGAGGTCCCATGTGAGTCGTGGCTCCAGCCCGATCCTGGGATCCCTGCAGGGAACAGGACTCGTGATGGGCAGAGGGATGGGCCTGGCCCCAGGCTGGGAGCTGTTCAGGCATGGTGCTTTCCCACCAAACCTGTCCTCGCTCCTTCACCACTGCCCTGGCCTGACTGTGAGGAAGGGGTCGGGCAGGTGCTGTGCCATGCTTTGCTGTGCTTCACTTCGTGCTGTCAGCAAGCTCTGGTGTTTCAGGGCATTTCACTGATGCTCCAGATCCTTACTGGGCTTAATGCAGTGGAATTGATTTCTGTTTCCCAGGCTATCATTCACCTCAGCAGGGGATAATCAATGCCGATCAATCACATGTGATTTTTCATGCCATTAGATCGCAGTTTAACCTCTGCTGTCCTCTGCCCTCCCACCTCACACCTCCCTGCCATTGACCACACAGTTTGGGGCAGGATGGATGGCCCGGGCTCCCCACACTACTCTGCACATTGTACCCTGCCCTGTTCTGGTGGCACTTCAGTGCCACTTCCTTGTCCCCTTCAGCTCCATGGCCTTGCCCAGGCTTTCTTCCTCTTTAGCCTGCCCTTTCTGTACCTGAGGGGCCCTGAAATCCCCCTGTTTTAGTTCCTCTCTGACACTTTTTCATGGGCAGGGAAGAGTTGCATTGCAGACTGAATGAGCCTCTTGCTCTGCCTGCTGGGCTGGGGGCTGAGGGTCCAGCTCTGCTGCAGCTGCTGGCTGTGCTGGGTTAAATCTGACCAGACAGAGGGGAGAGAAGGTCCTGGTTCCTTCAGGGTGCCTTCCAGTGTCCAGGCCTGAGCACTGGTAGGTCCACAGCTCCCATCAAACTGCCTGGATAGCCTGTCACTAAGGATCACAGAGTTCTCCTTGAGAGGCTGAGGGTTGTGCTGCATTTTCCAATTGTAATTCTAAGGTTTATGTCCTCCTCAAAGCCCCTTTCTGAGCTTGGGGTCCATCTCCTGCCATGGTGTGGTGGGAGGCAGAGAAAGTGAGATGCACTGAGACCTCCACAGGGGATCTGTAGATGAGCTTGTGCTCTGGCACTCCCATTACCGGACATTTCTTCCATAAACCTCTTAATTTTTCATTATTCTTTGTGCTTTCTTCATCCACCTGAGTGGTTCCAGATGTAAGTTTTGCTCTCAATTAACAGGACCTGTTGGTGTTCCACTTGCTTTCTCCCTCGTGGGCAAGCAGCAGGCAGGGAGGGGCCATTGTGCCATGGCCTGGTTGTGCTCCAGTCAGGAGCCACATCTCTGTCTCCTTGGCAAACCCTGCAGCCATCACTCTCCTGAGGGGTCTCATGGGGGGAGGAGAGATGTGGTTGTGGTGAGTTATTATCCCACACTTACCAGTATTAAACTCCATTTGGCAACTCAGAGCCTGGGATTTGAATGATCTAAATCCTTCCTTTGGCAGCCTGGTTTGCTGTTATTTATGGTGCTTCCTAATTTATTATCATCTGCAGTTGGAGGCTTTGTGTGTGGTGCTATCCACCAGGTGATTTACACACACAGTAAGGAGAGCAGGGCATCCCAAGACCCCTCACAACCCTCCTGTGCCCTGGTGGGCTGAGCTGAGCAGGCAGGGCCACAGCAGCCAGTCAAGGGCAGGGGGAGGGCAGGGGCTGCCCAACAAAGGCAGAGTTCTGTCTGGGGGAGGAATCGGCTCGATGGTGTCCTCAAGACAGCTCCTGGCCTGGGCATGGGTGTGGGAGACCAACGGAGCTGGGGAAGGGTCTGGAGCACAAGGCTGGTGAGGAGCAGCTGAGGAGCTGGGACAGGGGCTGAGTCTGGAGAAAAGGAGGCTCAGGGGGGACCTTGTGGCTCTGCACAACTCCCTGCCAGGAGGAGCAGTGAGGGAGGTCGGGCTCTGCTCCCAGGGAACAGGGACAGGAGGAGAGGGAATGGCCTGAAGCTGGGCCAGGGGAGGCTCAGGTTGGATATTGGGAAAAATTCCTTCTCTGAAAGGGCTGACCAGCCCCAGCACAGGCTGTGGTGATGGAGTCACCATCCCTAGAGGGATGTAACTGATGTGTAGATGTGGCACTTGGGGACACAGGTTAGTGATAGCTTTGACAGTGCTTGGGGAATGGTTGGACTTGATTTCAGATGATTTTCCAGTGATTCTATGATTGTGTGTGGTCACAGACATGCCTCTCAATTCTTACCCCAAAGGAAGCATGTTCCACTGGGAAAGCAGACAGAGCCCCTGGGAGGGCTGGGGCACCCTCTGCCCCATGGGTTTGAGTCCAGGGATGTCCCTGCCACCCTGGAGTGGCTGTACTGCTGTGGCCTGGGCCTCCTGGGGCTGTCATGCTGTGTGCTCCTGGCACAGGGGCTGGGACACCAGGGGTGCCCCGTGGCCTCCCCACCAGGACAGGTGGTACCAGGGCCCTTTTGCATGGAGCTGCTGCTGAAGGTGGAGCAGATGGGATGTGCCAGGAGCAGGGATGAGGTGCTGGAATGCTCTGGGAATGAGGACAAGATGCCTGGGAGGCTCCAGGAGCAGAGATGTGGCAGCCAGGCCCTGCCCTGGTGGGCAGAAGGAGAGGGGTGGCTGTGGGGGCAGCTCCCTGCTGCAGATCAGGCTGCTCCAGGGATCCAGGTCTCAGCACCGACTGCAGCTTCCCTAGTTTATCTTCTTTCTTTTTAATAACAGATTCATTCCCTGTTCCTGGCAGAGAGCATGCCTTCCTCCACGCTGGGAGAGGGGGAGGGGGGTGTGTTGTAAATTCCCCATTTTTCTGATAAAACTGTATCGCTACGGCGGAAATCAAATCCCATCTTGGATATTTTTAGCATGAGAGCGTGAAGGCACAGAGATGCCGAGGGAAGGGAGGATGGGAGGGGAGGGAGGACGGCGGGCTGGGTCTCCATGGAAACTGTTTGCTTTAAATTCCCGCATTGGGGCACTGGGCGTGTAGGAGCTGATGAAGGAAATGAAAAAGCAAAAAAGAGGGAAGGTTTTTTTCTTTTCTGTTGTCACAAAACTGCTGAAGGAACCTTAGGAGAAATGGGCATAAATTATTGATCATCTCAGCACGAATACATGTGCATTTTCATTAGTAAGCACCCTGCAAGTGGGGTGTGCAGCAGCCATGACTGACCTCTGGTTTGTTCAGAGACACCATTGGAAAGGAGCTGGTGCCACTCCTGAGCTCTCACCTCGGTGGGACTCCCCCATTTCCCCTCCGGTTATTCTTCTGTGCCAGGCTGCTGTTACTGCCCAGACACACCAGGGAAAAGAGCCAGCACCCAGACCATGGGTGCTGGAGGAATGATGCTGCTGTGGTGGATTTGGGCTTGGGTTGGATACTTCTGCTCAGAAGAGGAATTTTTAATATTTAGGGCATTCTTTTTTAACATAGTGGAAAGGTGTCATTAGCCAGGCTCTGTTGTTAGCCTTGTCTGAAGTCCTGATGATGGGCATGAGTAAACAGCAGGTCTGGGAGGATCTGTGGACCTGAAATCCCCTTCTCTGTGGGTGCAGGGTAAGTGAGTGGCTGGGCTGGGGTGGCACAAGGGTCTCTGTGGTGCCTGGCCCTGGTACCTCAGACCACAGCCGTGCTCACAGGCTGATGCATTAGATCATGTCTGAAATATGCCTCACTGCAGCACACAAGTTATTTTTAGTTCATTGAAAAGGGAATGACCTAAAACCGACAGCTGGTGATGGAGAGGATTAAATAGAGCAAAACAGGTACATTTTCAACTGAGTAATTTTAGAAGGAAGCAGCATGTCTCATAATGAGGTGCACGTTAGCACTGCCCAGCCACAACCACTGAGTCCCCTGGCTGCTGCTGGAGTGGATGTTCCCAGCCTGTTCCCAGCATCATCCATGTGACACCTCAGTGACAGCAGGTTCAGCCCACGACAGCACAGCGATGCTCTCCAGGTGGGGGTCACCTGCCACAGGAATTAAAACCTCTGTGGAGCTAGGGTTGAGCTGGAGCTGCTGAGCCAGACTTGGCGCCAAACACAGAATTTCAGGGCTTGAAGGTGTCTGACTTTGTTCTGGCTCCTGTCAGCAGCTCTGTTTGCAGTTACCTGTGGGGATGGAAGACTGCTCTGGGGAGCTTCCAGGGATGTGTTTGTTCTCATGTGTATTAGACCCCATGGCCAGCCCATGAAATTGCAGATTGGGTTCTGGTTCTGCTGGACTATCACAGGCTGTAGTGAGGTGGACAGGTTCCAGCAGCACAGAAGGAAATTGCCCTTTCCCAGTGTCCCTCCCCAGCCTCTAACAGGTGTTAAAAATTCCTGTTCTGCCCTTCGGGAGGAATTTGCTGAATGTGGTGCTTGTGCAGCCTTGCTAAATGGGAATTATATTTAATCCATAGTTCAGACCCAAACAGGAGAGAAGAGCAGGTGATCTGAAGAAGTTTAGAATCCATTCCATAGCTTTAACTCCAAAAGACTGAGATCTCTGCCAGGTGCTGCCCATGCCCAGCTGCAGTCCACCCCACTGGTGTGAGCCAGAGTGGAGCTCAGCCCCTCTGCAGCACTCCTCAGCCTCCCTGAGTGTTGTTTCGAGGAAGCCCATGGCTGTGTGAGAGGGCTCTGAGGTGCCTTGTCTGGCTGATGCTGCAGCATGGGGTGTGTGTTTGGGGGATGCTGTCTGGGCTGGAAGGCAGACCCTCAGTGGTGTCCTGAGCTGCACCAGGAGCCTGGGCCAGTTGCTGCATTTTGACTTTTCTCCTTTGCTGAGGTGGCTTTCTGGTCTGTATCTGGGATAAAACTCATGGGGAGGGAGGGGGGGGCAGCTCGGGTTATATGTTTCGGAGGCTTTCTCTGCTGGCACACACCAGCTCTAAGCCGCAGGAGGAGCCACAGCAGCGCTGGGAGGGCTCCGAGTGCCGGTGGCCGCAGCCCGGGCAGTGCCGTGGCCAGCAACCAGGCTGCCCTGCCCTGCAACCCTGCCAGTCCTGGTGCCGCAGAAGTGAGAAGGGCAGGGAATGCAGATGGCAGGAGAGAGCTGGCAGCTGTTATGGCCAAGTGGTGTCGTCGCAGAATCCATCCTGCAGCCGGTGCTGGGGCTCCAAGGCTCCAGTCATTCCTCCGGTTTCCCAGCTCCGTGCTGGTGGAGTGTGGCTCCCCAGGCAGTGGGTGAGCACCAGTTGGGCAGTAATTGCCGTGGAATTAACCTCTGACATTCTTCTAAAAATAGGCCAAATAAATCCAATCATTAGCAGCTCCGCCTGCGTTGCCTCGAGGGTAAACACTGCAGATTAAAGCGTTTGCAGCTACAGGTCCCTGTGTGTCCCCTGGCCTCTCCTACCACTGAGCCCAGAACCCTGGAGGTGGTACCCTGGTTTGTGGGGAAGGGGAGTGCTGTGGATGCAGTGGCTTTTCAGCTGATGGAGGGCTGAAAGGCATCACTTTAATTTACCTTGGTGAGCGATGGGATATTCAGCAAGGGGCAGAGGAAAGCAGCAGTGTAGCTGTGGTCACCTGAGCTGCTCTGCCTGGGGAGCTCAGGCAGGGAGGACAAAGGTATCTTAGTTTGTCTGCGCCCCCTCCTCCGAGGGTGAAGGCAAACCAGCACCCCAGGCAGAGGGTGGCACAAGGCCAGGTTGGAACAAGATCTGCCTGTCAGCCAGGTGCTGAGATGAGATGCTTGGGGCACCAATGGTACCAAGCCCTCCCCAGGTCCCAGGAGTTGATTGTGTCGCCCCAAGTGGTGCCAGCAATGCCCCAAGGCATGAGAGGAGCATGCTGTGCCATGCTGTGCCATGCCATACTGTACTGCCCAGCCCTGTGCTGCTGGCAGTGGTCCTCAGGCTGCATTTAGCACAGTCTCAGTGCCTGGAAATCCCACTGGAACCAGTGCTGGGGCACGGGCCAGGGCAGGGGAGCAGGAGCATCAGGTAGGTCTGGGCTCATGACAGCATTGTTCTGAAATGCCAAGCCCATTTAGTGTTAGAGACAATAGAAAAACAGGGATTTATGGAGATGCCACAGGTAAAGAACACCTGTAGCTGTTTGGGGCATAGTGCTTTCTGGATGCCTGTGGAAGTCAGGCTGCAGTTACTTAAATTGTCTTTGTCTTCTCTTTACCAGCTGACATCATCTCCACAGTTGAGTTCAACCACACTGGGGAGTTACTGGCAACAGGGGACAAGGGGGGCCGGGTTGTAATATTTCAGCGTGAGCAGGAGGTAAGTGCCAGTGAATGCAAAATGCCCATTTTATCCTTTTAAATGAAGCGTCCTGCTGTTCCCTAATCCGCCTGTGTCACTCCTAAACTCAGGGCTTTCCTGGCATACTACTAGCTGAAAAGCAACTATTAATATCAGCAGGGCCAGCTTTCCTCCTGCCAAACACCTTCCAAACCTTGCATTGCCTGCATTCTTCTGCTCCAGGTGTAACAGGGATCAGGCAGCACATCTGACTGTGTGACAAGTGCCCATCATGGAGATGACACCACCTCAAGAACCCCTCATACCACCAAAATTCTGGAAAGTGTAGATGGATGCAACAATTATGTTTCCCTTCCAAGACTTTGCCCAGGAAGTGTTAGCAAAAGCTTTGTTGGAAGCTGGAGGTTGTGCTTGCCAGAGAAGCGTGTGTTTGGCCTTCAGCCCTCACAGGCACTCGGCCAGCCTGGCTGGGGGAGCTGTGCCAGCTCCTGCCACCTGGGATGGTCCCCACCATTTTCAAAGCTGTCCCAGTTAGCTGCTCTGGCCTGGCCTGCCTGTCCTCAGTTGCTCTGGAAGGGATGCATCAGACCTTGGCATGACACATGTCACAGTCCAATGAGGGTTTTAAATTTTTCTCAAAGTTAAAGCTTTACAATTATTTCTACATACGCTGGAAAGAACTCGGTGGTTAACCATCACATGTGTAGACACTTCATCAGCCTTTCCAGTGCTATTTCATTTCTCCTTTTCCTCTCATTTCATTATTCTACTGCTTTTCTTGAACTTTAAGCCTCCAGCATCACTCTGAATGTATCCACTCAGCTCCTGCTCAAGGGGACATGTGGGGCTTCACCCACGCACCCAAACCAAGGCTGCCTGTCCTGCTGCCAGCAGCTGTTCTGTGGCTGGGTTCAGCACCTGGCAGGAGCTGGCACTTGGTCCCAGCTATTCCCTGGGGACAAAGAGTGGGGTGGAGTCCATTCCTGCTATATTCCCTCTCCATTCCCTCTCCATTTCTTCTCCATTCCCGCTGTCTTACTGTTCTATTTGCTCTCCATTCCCACTCCATTTTTGCTCTGTTTCTGCTTCATTCCCTCTCATTCCCATTCTGTTTCCACTCCATTCCCTCTCCATTCCCTCTCCATCCCCACTCCATGCCTCCTGAGCACACCAGGAGCCGTGGTGCCCGCTGTGCCCGGGCATTCAGCCCTGCACCGGCTGGCACCAACCCCAGAGCGCCCTGAGCCAGCTGCCAACACCTTCAGCTCCTCCCTGTCCCTCCGCAGAGCAAGAACCAGCCCCACCGCAGGGGAGAGTACAATGTCTACAGCACCTTCCAGAGCCACGAGCCAGAGTTCGATTACCTGAAGAGCCTGGAGATTGAGGAGAAGATCAATAAGATACGATGGCTGCCACAGCAGAACGCGGCGTATTTCCTGCTCTCCACCAACGGTATGGGCACTGCTGTCCGGCTGCTTCGGGCCCCTGGGCTCCCATCACCAGGCATAGTCTTATCTGAGGTGTTTCTTCGGGGAAATACCTGTTACAAACCCTCCCTGCAGGCTAACACAGGTGTCTTGGGGGAATGGGTCTGGCAGAGCTCAGTCCCTGTGCACCAGGTGTATTTCATGGCAGCCCCTCCTTTCTAGGGAGAGAGGGAGGCTTCTGCCCTGCTGACAACTTATACTTTTTATTCTCAGGATCCTGGGAATTTTTATTTTTTTTTTTAAGTCAAACTGCAGGTGTTTTGTTTCAATTTGCAGTTGTGTTTGGCTCAGTGGTTCCATGTTCTGTTCTGATAAATATAATGAGGATCTAGGAATATTACTTGGGATGAGTGGGACCTTAAGATGGATGTGACTTAATTACTTCAGGGGAAAAGGAGGGGTCTAATTATCTTCCATAAGCAACTTACTTTGTGTTATAGAATTGACTCTATTGATCATTGTAATAAAATTCAAAGACTTATTAAACTCATTTGGGGGAGAATCATTGAAATGCAATGAAGATTAATTATACCGCGTAATGTTCTATTAATTGAGTTTTTAAATAGTTTTTTGATTTACAGGGGTATTACCCTTCCATTTGGGTGGTGTTCCATGTGCAGGCAGGTTATCAAAACAATTAGTTTGGAAATACTCCTAGGCTATGCTGTTTCTTTTTGTTCTTACTGTTACACTAACATTTTATATTGAACCTCCCAAAATAGAGCATGTTAATAAAAACAAAATTAATTGGCAGTGTTTTGGAGTTGCTGTGTAAGAGAGAAAATGAAGATAGATGATGGGGTTTTGTATGAAACCTGGTGGAAGTGATGATACACTATGGATGGAGTCCCTGCCAGGAGGGAGCAAAGAAAACATTTCTCAGAATAACCGCACATGTTCCTGGTGTTCTTTCTGCGGGGACTCTGTGGCACAGGAGGGGTGGGATGCTGGGAGGAGACAGGGAGCTGTTGAGTGCTGGGCTCTGCACAGTTCTGGGTGGGGAATGTCAGCATGACTCTGCGTGAGCTAAAGACACCCTGTCATGTCTTTGAAATGTGCCCAGGGCCAGTGTGCCCTGCACATCTTTGCTCCTCTGCAGGGCTGTGCACCAGCAGCTTGCTGTGGGCACAGGTACATCTATCACCACTTCCAGCACATGGCACTGGGGGACACAGGAGACTTTTCCAGACTGTGTGGCCATGGCGTGTCCATCTGTGGGCAGCTCAGGGAGCAGCCAGCAAGATGCTCTCCTCTCTCCTCTCCCAGATAAGACTGTGAAGCTATGGAAGGTCAGCGAGCGGGACAAGAGACCAGAGGGATACAACCTCAAGGATGAGGATGGCCGCCTCCGAGACCCCTCCATGATCACCATGCTGCGGGTGAGTGTGGGGGGACCATGGCGGTTGAGGAGCTGTTCCCTTCATCCGTTGGATGAAAGTTGCTGCTGGTGTCCCCTGTGTGCCATGGGACCTGCAATGCCATCCTGCCATGGTTGGTTGATGTCAGAGGGCACCTTGCATCGGAGGCTGGTGCTGTGACTGGTGCAAGGGCATGGGAGTGCGTGAGAGAGCTGCCATGGATGCCCGGGCTGTGCTGATGCTGGGCAGACGTGCTGCCAGCGCCGCGCCCCCAGTCTGGTACCCCGGTGCCACAGTGTGCTGTGCTGCCCCATGGGCTGGCCCATCCCAGTGGGGAGGCAAGCTCCCAGCTTGGAACGTTCCCAAATGTAACTGCTGCTGTAGGAGCAGAAGTACTTCCTCCAAATGAGTTCCCCTCCTGGTCACGATCAGACCAGACAGCTTGTAATTTATTAACACACTGTCAGAATTTGCATTTTGAGTACTTGTGGGTTTTATATTTGTGCATATAAAATTGTTACTATGATTGTGCTTGCCTCACTTTGTGGGTCCCAGTTCAATTGAGAACCATTGAGAACCCTGGGCAGGTGGTTATTTCTTGTTTCTGTACAGGTTGCTCCTGTTGACTGGCAGCATTTTTCTTTATGGAGCAAGAGAGCATTTATTTCATGTAGATGTGTATCTGCTGTTATGTTTCAGGCAGCATTTCCAGCCTAACATGCTGATAGCTGACAGCCCGTTGGAGAGGTTTGCTCGGTGTCTGGCTGTCGGAGCTGGGGCTGTCAGCCCTCAGCAGGTCGGGAGGCAGGATTTGGAAAGGCAGCAGTGTTAAGGGTGGTGCTTCCTTCTCTAGTCAAACGCACTGGGAAGGCCCTGGGATTTCCCTCCCCCTGTAGAAAGTCATACTGAAATATCGGAGAAGTGGACATGGTTGGAATCCACTCACTGCCTTGAAAGTTTCAGCCTTTGTTTTGCTCTCAGCCCACGCACTCCTGGTAGCAGCTTAGTGCTGGGTGGCTGGAGGAGCTGCTGTTTGGTGTCTGCCACTGCACGGGGTGGGGGCCAGCAGAGGTGCAGGGCACTGGCAGGTCAGACAGGCTCTAAGTGATGCTTATTGGTATCTGCTGTGCAGTGCCTGTGGTCCCTGGGGGCGGAAGATTAAGGAGGCTTCCACCAGCCCCATTTGATCTAATGTTTTGATGATTTTACTTAGACAGATATTTACATAGCTGTAACCGGTTTGCTGCAGCTTGGTGCAAATCTGAGTGTAATAGTCCTGTGATGGGTGTGCTTTAAATTAAAGCCACATCCATCCATAGTTTAATTTTCAACCACAGACAAGTGAAAAAGGGTTTTAAATGCACCTGGCTGCCATAATTTCTCACCCATTTGGCTTAATGGTTTAAATGCACTTGATAAGCATCATCCTCTGAGGAATTTCTAACCCACAGAGTGCAAAAGGAATATTTAACTCTGTTCAGGCTGTGTAGCGAGGTGTTTACTGTCACTAGAAGAGCTCTGCTGATTTGAGTAGTCCCAGTCTAATAGCTGCAGCCCTTTGACCTCGTGTAACTGCCTTGGTGTGCTCCCGAGTACCACTCGCTGTACCTGTGCCTTGGGACGTGCATAGGAGATCAGTAACACAAGTGACATCCAGGGCTTAAACCTTTTCGAGGAGAGGATGTGTTTGCTTTGGTCCCTCACAGCACAGGGCAGTCTGGGCTGGCACCCCAAGTGCTGCCTGCCCCGGGGCTGGTGGGCACTGGGTGCTGTGGGTGTTTGGTGCAGGCTGTGCTGCTGCTGGGGGGGTGCTCTGGGCAGGGCCCTTGTGTGCCTGTAGCTGTCACAGAGCCCTCTCTTAAGAGCTGCCACTTCACTCTCTCAATTCCAGTAAATTCCATCATAAATCCTGGTTTGTGTCCCCATTTTGCTGAAGCACTCAGATTTCTTGGCCCTTGTGCACAGGTCTGCTGTGCTGCTGCTGCCTGTCTGCCTCAGCCAAGAGATTTGCCTCTTTTCCTTGTGTACATTCTGCAGAGTATTTCAGTGGGAAGGCAGGGACAAGAGATGGAAGCAGCAGCTCCATCACCTGCGTGGACAAGCAGTGAGGCAGCAGCTTTGTTCTCCTGCAGGAAGGTCCCTTCTGCAGCTCACAGGGCTGGTCAAATGTGACAAAATTCTGAGCAGTGTGAAGTTGTCGGTCTGCCATGAAAGTACTGTTTGATCCTCATTTTGTCTGCAAAATACTAAGCTTGAGGTGGCATTGGGCAGTCACAGAATGTAACTTACGTAGGTAGGAAATGAATGCTGGGGAGTGTGCCTGGAGGAGCTCAGCTGCTGCAGGAGCTCAGCTGCTGGGGCAGGTGGAAAACTCACTGGATTGATCCCTGAGCAGTTGCTCTGCTCCCTGATTTGCCAGGGACCGGATTACAGTTTCCTTCTCGGAGACTCAAGGCTGGGGTCAATCCGAGCTTCAGTTTGACTAATCCCACTTGACCAAATCCTGTGTGAGGCTGTGGAGCACGCTGGGCTCTGGCCATGCTGGTGTGGAGCAGGGGGTGGGCTGGGGGGCTGCTGCTGTGCTGGCCTGGCTCTGCTTGGCTGTCACCAGAGGGGGATGTGTGTCCTGCTGTAGATGCAGGAGCCAGGACAGCTCTCCCCATCTGCAAGGTCGGAACCTGACTGGTCAAGGTGAGCACAGTGGTGCCCATCAGCAGGTTGCAGGGTAAGCTGCCTGTGGCCAGTTCTGCCATACCTGTCAGGTAACTGCAGAGCTGTGGCTGCAGCTGGTCACCCTAGCATGGTGGGGGTTGGGTAGACACCTAATGGATTATTTACTGGGATTTTTTATGGCCACTGCTCTGGCTCAGGTTGGGATTTCAGCATAAGTCCAGTGCAGTCCATTGTGCCCAGAGGGTTTCCATGGAGGTAACTGGCAGCAAAATCTTTCACTGCACACACACTGAAATGTGTGAGTGGTCCCAGTGCAGTCAGCCCTGTCATATTCACACCCTTTGGGAATTTCTGGCCTCTGGTGTGTCCTATGAGGATTCTCAGCACTGCAGTGGTGGGATTCTCACCTTGGGTGCTGGTGGTTGGGTCTCATCCCCCCGCAGGGCTGTATGGGAGTTCCATGTCCCCACCTGACCCTCAGGGAGGGGCAGCTCAAACCTGGCACACGTGGGCCATGGGCTTTGGGAGGTTTGTGACTGTGCCATCCCAGGAGCTGAGTCCTTGATCCTTTCCCCCATACACTGACCTGTGTTTTGCTAATGCTGCTGCCATGTGGCACTTCTGGGCAGAGGATGAGGCGTTTCTGAGAAATGCTGAATCTCTGTGATTCCACAGGCCACGTCCATCATGGCAGTGTGCAGGACATGGACAGCTCGGCCACGTGGAGCTTTTCTGCAGGGAGCATTTGGTGACAGCCAACATGACAGACAATGAAAGGGGAAGCCTGAGGGGGATGGGGGCAATTACTGACACCACGTCCCCTGTGCTGTGGCCCTTCACTCAGGACTGCAGGTGGCAGGAGGATATGCAGTAGCAGTGATAGGAAGGGGCTGGGAAATGCCAGCTCTCCCCACCCCAACCATCAAGAAAATGAGTTTCACAGCTCAAGAAAGGGTTAGTGTCTCATTAACTCAGGACAGGGAAGCCTTCAGCAGACACAGGGAGAGGAATCAAGTGTCACGTGTGCTTGGAGTGAGTGGGACATCTTCTGCAGGGGGTACCTGCTAAAACCAGGAATCAAAATTAAGACTTAGTTTGTTTTAAATGAAAAGTGACTGTTATTGCCCCCCTTCCTGAAAACAAAAAGTAATTGAATTTATTAGTGTTTTATTTTCTTTGACAGCCTTTCTGTGTACTTGATGTGCTTTGTTACACTGAATTACCATTTAATAATGGGTGTGTGTGACACCAGAGCCTGCCCTGAGGTGGGCTCTGGAGCTGGAGCAGGGATGTGCAAGGAGTCTCTGCTGTTCAGGACTGCTGTGGCATTGCTGATTGAGCTGGGTGGGTTGGGCAGATGCTGACTTGGCCTGTGCCTGCTTCAAAAACCACAAGACCCAGTTCCAGCTGCTGTCACATTGCCCCACTTGGTGTCTCCACTGTGGCTGAGGCCTGACTGGGCAGCTGCTCCCCTTGGCTGTCCCAAGCCAGGGTCCCCTGTGCTGCTGTTGGGGAGTGAGCTCACTGTCTGCTCTCAGCAAATTCTTGATTGCTCCTGCCTCAAAGTTTCAGTGCTTTCAGGGTTAAATCCTCATTGCTGATACCCTTAAGCAGAAGCTTGCAGCATATGGGCACTCTGGTTTCTGTATTTCAGTACAGATTCTTGCCAATATAGCAGATAAAAATCCCTGCTTTAGCAAACCACTCATGGATAACCAGGTTTGTCCCTCATGTAGGGTTTTACCTGGTGACAGGCCAAGTGTCAGACATAAAAAAGTCTCACCAGGTCTTGGCTCTGAAGTAATGTGTGGAGAATGTTCTTGGCTTAAGAGTTTGTCATAGCTCTGTGGCTGTGAGTGACTGCCATGTAGGAATGAGTAGGGAATTGTGCTGGGGCACTGGGAGCTGCAGGTGCCGTGGTGCTGCCATCAGCCCCGGACTGCCTGCACTGGGGACAGGAGCGAGCCTGGCTCTGACCGTGGGCTCTGCTGGCTCACAGAGTCCTCTCACTGAGCAGAACACGCTGCCCAAGCCCTTGCTGTGCCTGTTTTCCTGCCCAGCCAGGCCCAGTGGCATCACTGAACCCTTTCTCTTTGCACAGCCCTCGTGCTCCCAGGGCCGCACTGACAGCCGGTCCCTGTGGTCCCCAGGCTGCCTGGGCAGGATCGGCTCTGCAAATGATGCATCACTGCCCATGTCAGCTGCAATTAGCGTGCAGGCTCGTCACATTAGGCTCAGGCTCTGAGCTGGCAGCACCAGCGCTCTCGTGTCACCCGAGCTGGCTGTGGCCCCCATCCCCACGTCTGCAGCCAAGGGAAATCTCTTCAGGCAGCACACAGATAATATAAGTGATGAAGTGGCTGGAGGGAACAGCTCACTGGTGAGGAGGAGCATGGGCTGACACATTCCTGGTGTATTGAGTTGCCTTCAGAGCGCTGTGTCCAGAGTTATTACTGACCCCACTCCTCATGCACATGGTCCCCACTGCATCTCTCCATCCTCCAATGGGTTATGCTTATCTAAAGGCAAACACCCACAGCTCTGTTCCTGGTCCTCCCCTCTGTCCCTGCCTGTGTGTCCTTCACTTTGTCCCTTCTTATCTCTTATCTCCGTCACTTCGCTGTGTGACAAATGCAAAAAAGTTTAAACAAAAACATGCTGACCTGGCTCTCTCAAGAAATGTATTTCTGTCAGAAGTGCTCCAGGAATTCCAGATCCTGGCTAACAGTGACAAAATGAGACAGAAGAGGTTCTTCGGTTGTTTGGTTTTTTGTGTTTTAAAGCTGGAACAGTTGCTGCAGCAAGATCAGAGCCTGGTTTACTGGGCTCTCACTGCTTTACTGTGCTCTGACTGTCCTTGAGCCTCTCTCAAAATTAGATGGCTTTTGGGTCTGCTTGTCCTTCTGCCATACACTTAAGAAGGCACTGGTTTTCCCTGGAGGGAGCCTGTTAGGGGTGGGTGGGCAGCAGCACTGGCAGCCAGAGCTGTGTGGGACCCCGTGAGGGCATCCCCCCATGCCAGGTGCTGCTGTGGGTCGGGGCAGCCAGCTGGACCCTGTCCCTGGGTGCTGACACTCTGCTCCTCATCCTGCAGGTCCCTGTGCTTCGGCCCATGGACCTGATGGTGGAAGCCACTCCCCGGAGGGTGTTTGCCAACGCACACACCTACCACATCAACTCCATCTCTGTCAACAGCGACTATGAGACCTACATGTCAGCAGATGACCTGAGGATAAACCTGTGGAATTTTGAAATCACAAATCAAAGTTTTAGTATCCTTTGGTGTGTGTGGCTCTGGGGATGGCCCTGAGTCCCAGTGAGGTGCAGCCCCAAGGGAAGCAGCAGGGATGTGCCGGTGCCTGTGGGGATGGGGACAGAGCAGGCAGTGCAGCAGCTCGCTTAGCTCTGCACCTGGCTGTGGTGTCTCGCTGCAGGAGCTTCACCCTCTGGCAAGACTGGCAGGGGTTCAGGAGTCCAAAACAGTGCTGCCTGCTGTGCACCTGACTGCAGAGAGCTGGTGTCCCCAGGCCCCTGTGTCATTATCATGGCACTGCCCTCTCATCTCTGCATGTGCCACCCGTGGGATGCCAGGCTGTGTCCTGATGCGGCATCCAGCACTCACATGGAGCTGCTACCTCCACGGCACAGGGCTCAGCTGGCATTGCCACCACTGCTGCTGGCACCCGACGTGTGGGGGACACATTTCTGAATTTGCCTGCAGGGTCTGGTGGGGCAGGCAGAGGGAGGGGGGTCTGCAGGTGGTGGAGGAGACAGATGCCTTGGGGAAGATGGAAGCACTGCTGTGACACCCTGCAGCAGGTGACAGGCTGCCAGTCACTGCTCTGCAAATGAGGTTGTGACAGTCAGGCTCATAACAACCACATTAGAAATAATACCACAGGGCACGAATCATTGGTGGTATTTATATGTGTTTCCTGCTGAGAAATCCCTGGGGCAGGGTTTAGGCAGATGGAGAGGATTTTGGCAGTCACAGGCATGTGGCTGTGGGAGCTCTAAATGGCTGCAGGAGAGTAGGGCTGTGGTGCTGCTTATTTGCAAGGATGAGTGTGAGGAGCACTAAATCTGTGTTAAACCTCAGAGAGTTCACCTGGCCTGAGGGACTTAGAGGTTTTCTGTTGGTTGTTGTGCCCTGGGCTTTGCTGCCCTTGCTGTTTTCAGTATGATTATTCACTGTGCCACTGTGTTGCACCAAAAAACATTTACTGAGGCCTGGAGTAGGTGGGTGGATCAGGTCTCATGCCTCACAGAGGGTCTTCAGCCATGGTACCAGAGCTGGCGTTCCCAGCTTAGCAGAAGACCTGCCAGATCTTGGCTTTTCCCTGCTGGTGTGAGCTGGTGCCACTCCAGGCCGCGGGTTTGCCCTGTGATGGTGGTGCCTGCCCAGAACACAGGGTTTGCATGGGCTGAGGGGAGGCCGCGGTGCCCAGAGACATCAGCAGGAGGGGAGCTCCTTGACTAGCCCTGCCAGACATCGTGGACATCAAGCCGGCCAACATGGAGGAGCTGACGGAGGTGATCACGGCGGCCGAGTTCCACCCGCACCACTGCAACACCTTCGTGTACAGCAGCAGCAAGGGCACCATCCGCCTGTGCGACATGCGCACCGCTGCCCTCTGCGACCGCCACGCCAAGTGTGAGTGTGCCACCGCCGCCCTCGGCTTCAGGGAGGACAAAAAAGGGACTTGGGTCTGCCCTCGCACCTCGGTCCCTTCTCCCCCTGCTGTGCCAGGCCACGGTCCCCACGGCCACTCACCCTCACCTCCAGGGCCACCTCGGGGTTCAGTCTGCTCCCCGTGGAGAGGGAGCTGGGAAGGAGCTGCGGAAAGAGGGAGCTGGGAAGGAGCTGGTGTGGGCAGGGCAGCACCCGCTCAGTTGCAGAGAAAGTAGGTTTGTTGTGTAAGAGAGAATTAGTGCTCAGAAATCCTTTCCATGAGCTCAGCAGCCCGAATCTACTTCTGCAGCTGGAGCAAAGCCACACAAAAGCCCTCAGCCTGAAGCAAAAATAGCTGCCCCGAGCCCCTGCCCAGCCTGGCCACTGGCTTTGGTTCACAGACCCACTCAGGGTCTGGGCAGCACCAGCTGGGACCCCCATCCTGGCATCTCCTCTGTGTACGTGTGTGTGCTGGGAGCCTGGTGATGGCACTGCCTGTGTGCTGGGACCCCAGTGCCAGCAGAGCCCCTGCAGCTGCCAGTGCAGGGACCGAGGAGGGTCCACACGTCCCACAGCAGAGCAGGTGGCCACGGCCCTGCTGCCCATTCCCAGAGACATAGCCCTCACAGGGAGACCAGTGCCTCTTGACTGACCTGTTATGAGCAACAGAGACATGTCCTGGGTTCAGCTGCTTTCTGGCTGCCTGAGATCTTTATTTTTTCTTGTTGCTATCACTTTTTCTATGGAAAAAGCCTCCAGGTTTCTGCTGGCGGTGAAAGGCCACAGCTCTGGGTCCTGCTGTGGGCAGTGCCTTTTCTGCATTGTAGAGATCATTCCTATGGGCACTTCAGGCATTTTTCCCACTATACTGGAACTCCAGGACTTGGTGAGGGGTGATAAACCTAAGCACATGCAGGTGCTGGGTACAGTAACATGCAAGTTCTCCCTCCCAGAAGCTTCCTGTGATGCCAGGACAGGGTGGCAGTTCACTGGCCTGAGATCAGTGAGCTCCTGCCTCAGCTAATGCTAGGGCTTGTTCTTTCCTCTTGCACAGTTTTTGAAGAGCCTGAAGACCCAA
This sequence comes from Chaetops frenatus, assembly GCA_013400775.1. NCBI lineage: Eukaryota > Metazoa > Chordata > Aves > Passeriformes > Picathartidae > Chaetops > Chaetops frenatus. The sequence goes on from VZTR01025010.1 coordinate 61,066, forward strand.
GTAACCGGTCATTTTTTTCCGAGATCATCTCCTCAATCTCTGATGTCAAATTCAGCCACAGTGGAAGGTACATCATGACCCGGGACTACCTCACTGTCAAGGTGTGGGACTTGAACATGGAGAACAGGCCCATTGAGACCTACCAGGTGAGTGTGGCACAGCCAGGTGCATGCAGCAGTGGGGCACCACTGATTTCTTTCCTGAGCCGCACTCTGGGCCAGTGGCAGGAGTGGCAGGTACGCACCTGATGTGTGAAAGCTTTATGCCTGTAGATGGTGGAAAGCAGAGTTGTTAAATGTGGGCTCAAGTGGCCTGGTGAGTTGTCACCATGTCCCCAGGGTGGGGGTGGGTGAGGAGAGGAAGCTCAGGTGCTGGCAGCTGGGAGAGCCAGGTGGGAGGCCTTGTGCAGAGCAGTAGCCCTGTCCATGTCACCCTTTGCCAGGGGATGTCCCCTGGCACTGCCTGGTGGTGCCCAGGCTGTGTGCAGAGTGTGGCTGGGGGTGCTCAGAGAAGAGGGGCAGCTGTGGGAGGGCACAGGGTGCCAGGCAGTGCCCAATGCTGCTAGCTTGGCTGTAGTGAGCGTGGGCCTGGGCTGGGTGTGCCAGCCCCCAGTGAGCCAGGCTGTCTGCCAGTCCCTGGGCTGTGCTGGTCAGTGTAGGGGCCTCATCCTGTCCCTCCCACCGGCAGGTCCATGACTACCTGCGGAGCAAGCTCTGCTCGCTCTACGAGAACGACTGCATCTTTGACAAGTTCGAGTGCGTCTGGAACGGGTCTGACAGGTGAGCAAGTGGCAGTGGGGCTGCCTTCAGCCCAGGGATGCTCGCTTTGCTTAGGCCCAAGGGGTACCACAGCCCCATGGCAGCCCCTTCCCTGGCCTTTGGTTGGGTGTGGGGTCTGGAGAGGTGCAGCAGGGACCACCTATACCTGCAGCCTGTACACAAGTGGGGACCTCTGAGAGTCCTGCTCTCTCCTGGACAGAATCAATTCTGCCTCTCTCTCACCCACAGCTGGAGGAAGGTGGTAATGGGTTTAGCTCCAGATTGCCAAAATCTGAGGATAATGAGTATGTGGGTGTGACTCACACCAAGCTGGTTGGCAGGAAGTGTGTGAGCCCCTGGCAGGGCTGTCATGGTTTTTGTCTGAACCACCAGTGAGCTGACAAGGCACAACTGGGCCTGAGACAAATTCCAACACTCACCCAAATCTCATTATGCTTCTGAAAGTTCAGTCTGGCTCTGGTCACGAGCAGTTTGCCTCTGAAAAGGTGTGAAAATCATCTGTCCTTCCGCTTGTAGTGTCATCATGACCGGCTCCTACAACAACTTCTTCCGGATGTTCGACCGCAACACCAAGCGCGATGTGACGCTGGAGGCGTCACGGGAGAACAGCAAACCCCGGGCCATCCTCAAACCCCGCAAGGTCTGCGTGGGTGGAAAGCGCAGGAAAGACGAGATCAGCGTGGACAGTCTGGACTTTAGCAAAAAGATCCTGCACACAGCTTGGCACCCCTCTGAGAACATCATTGCTGTGGCAGCCACGAACAACCTGTACATATTCCAGGACAAGGTTAACTAGGAGGACCAGGTGTTCTTTAGGAGTCTCATGTACTGATACCAGTAAACACAAGGTTTCAATTGTTTGTTTTCTTTCTTTCTTTCTTTCTTTCTTTCTTTCTTTCTTTCTTTCTTTCTTTCTTTTCTTTCTTTTCTTTCTTTTGTTTTCCTTTCCTTCCTGTTCTTTGTTCGGTTCCTGCTCTGCAGATCGCGGTTGTGCAAAGGAGCACTGGAGCACCCTGGCCCAGGGGCCACTGGGGGCACTCCCCAGACACCAGATTTACACATGAAGAGCTGAGACATCTTGCAGGGCAGTGTGAGGATGTCAGGCCTGGCTGTCCCATGTCCCCAGGCAGTGCTGGGGTGGCAGTGGCCCTCTGCCAATGGCTGAGGGAGTGATGTGGAGGGGGCTGTCAGCTGGGGAAGGGACTGGTGGTGTAACACTCTGTGGGCTCTGCCCAGTTCTGGTGGCAGTGGTCCCACTCCAATTGCTTAAAACCTGATCCCAGAAATATTCCACCTGTTGTGTTGAAGATTGGAATGTTGCCTCCCTTTGCCATTTTCCACATTTGTCTTTTTATTACAATTATTTTGTGTTTTACCAACAGAGACAGCAAAACCAAACATAAAATTGAGAAGTTCAGTTTTGCAATGGACAAGCTTAAGGGGGGGGGTATGTGCTGCACCTCCAGACATGTCTGCTCCAGCCAGGTTGCCCCCCCAGCTTCCAGAACCCTCCTGAGGATTTGGCTTTGTAGATACTGTGGTGCCTTCTTTGGTATATGAAATACCTTTATAAACGATGCTTCCGACCTGCATTGATCGCAAACCAAACCAACCCTGGGCTCTGCTGCAGTTCTGGGCTTTGCTCTGGTCATTTTTCTCGTTCTGTTGTGAGCTCTTGCATGTCGTGACTGACTGTCTCTCTCTCTCTCTCTCTCTCTTTTTCTCTCTTTCTCTCTTTTTTTAATTAATTTATTTATTTATTCAATTTTTTAAAAGATAAAGTATAAGTTGCTAATTTATGACTTAAAAAAGAATCCAACTGTATATTGCTGTTAGCCCCTGACTGTGTCAGAGAGAGGCTGTCTGCAGTCCTACATTATAATAACGATAATAATAATAAAACCAGTAACTTTCTCTTTGCATGGCGAGGCTGCCTCTTTCTACTCTACAGATTGGTCAGGTCCCTCTTTACTTGAGCAACTGTTCAATAAAAAAAAGATTGACTGGATTTTCTGTAAATCTGAAAACTGCTCCTGCAGCAAGAAGCAAATGAAGTCAATGAATTCAACACCGTCACTTCGGCAGTGGCTCTGCAAAGGTGACCCTGTTGCCATCCCTCCTGTGGGGGCAGCTGGCACCCCCAGCACCCAAGGCCTTCAGGGATTGGACACGAGTCACCCAGGGCCAGGTGTCCCCCAGGACAGCCTCTCTGCAGGCACCATGAGGATCATGGCCTGTCCCGACCAGGGAAAGGAACTGCTACACACCCCCAGAGCTCACGGACTGCGCGGGGAACCGGGAGCTGGTTGGAGGCAGGGCCCCCCACGCACCACCTTCAGAGGAGCCATCCCAAGGGAAGAACAAAGTGCACTGGATTATGGATTTATTCCAAGGGATGGCTTTCAGGAGTAACTTTTTTTTTTTTTTAACAAAATGGTAAAATAAAATAGCAAGAGTAAATGAACCATTTTATAAGAAAATGCTCCTTTTTGTTTCTGTAAGGAAAGCCTGCACTGCGGTGTCAGAAGTAAAGTTGTCCCAAACGTGTCTGTGTGGAGTCGATGCTGTTGTGCCTCTCGTGTCGGGGACGGCAGCTCTGCAGTGTCTGAAGGCTCCTGGGCTGAGGGTGGCTGCCAGGGGATCCCCAAACCCCCGGGGATTCTGGATCCCTCTGAGCATGCGGGCACTGTGGGGCACTGTGTAAAGTGGGAGTGGGAGCACTTGCAGGTCCCCCACTGCACAGGATGAACCTCAGTACTTGATAAAGCCCTGGAAGGAGCTGCCAGCCCCTCCCCAGTCCCTGCCCTAATTCTGTGCTGCTCCTGGTGATGAATTCAAACAGCAGCCGTTAATTAGCAGCTGCAGGGCACCGACTGTGCAGTCAGGGAGATGTTCCTCAGACACTCATTTACCTTCACATTAGCTGCAGGACCTTAATCAACTGAAACAGCAGGAACCCCGCCCTGGCTCTGCTCCATCGGGTGCAGCACATTCTGGGTTGCTGGATCTGGTTGCTCCGTAAGGCAGAACAAAGTTCAGCTTTTTACAAAAGCAGAGTTTCTTTCCCTTTCTTAAGTTTGCTTGGATTTAACCTCTGCCCTGCTGTGAGTACTTGGCCACAGAGGGCAGGGCCAGCCAGGGGACCTCCAGGGCTGCAATAGGAATGATGCTAGGGAAGTTGTCAGCATCCCTTAAACCCAGCCTTCTCTCTGGATGATTCCACAGGCTGTCCCTTACCTCCGGGGAAACGGGACTCTGCCCAAGGGGCTGCCAGGGAGGGGATCAACTCCATGGTCCAGCACCCCCCAGCCAGGAGCCCTGCATGTAGGCATGATTGCTTTATCCACAGAATAAGCAAATAAAAAAATCTTTATGAACATCTGGTCTCCATAAACCAGATCAATTAAAATTAATAGCCATCTTATTTAATGAACAAGTTCATGATATTCTAAACCAGCCATAACAAACACACAGCTTCCCACTGGGCTGTGCTGAGCAAGAGGAAATGCATTTACTGGCAGAGCCAGGGAGTGGGCACAGGCACACCACAGCCCCCAGCAGAGTGTCCTGCTCTGTCCCAGACATGACCATGGCCACACACGAGGGCACTGTGCTGGCTGGCAGGGACAGATGGGCCACATAAGATGTGGGGAGGGCAGTGGGGTCCCCCGGTGCCCACCCTGTGCTGGGCAATCAGGGGGCTCTGTAGTGGCAGCAGAACCCCAGAATGAGCTGACCTGGCTATTACACAGGGAGATTGTCCCACAGCTCAGCCAGGGCTCCCCCAGCCCTGCAAGCCTCCCTGGCCAGTTGTGGTGCACAGCCAAGAATGTAGGCAGTATCACTTCAGTCATTTGCTTTACTCATAAATTCACAAATCCAACAAAATCCAACAGAAATCGGGATTAGGCCTGTACAATCCATATATAAAAAGGGTTGGTTTATTGTAGTTCAAATACATAAACCAAACAATCCCAACATTTCAAAATTAAACTTTAGAAACACAAGTTTAACATTCAAAACAGGAGTATAGTTTACAGTTGCCCAGAAGGGGTATGCACAGTCTAATCCAGAAGTATGTAAAGATCACTTTATCGTAAATAAAAATGTGTTTATACAACCGTCCTGGCCTGCTTGGTTACCTCTGATTTTTCCACCTTTGAGCAAAACTTGTTAGACAGACTTGGGCAGAGCAACCTGACTGCTGCAAATCGATGGCTGGGGGCAGGAACAGAGCAGCCTGTGAATAAACCTGGTTTGGTCTCCAAGTCCCTGTTCTCCACTCACCTCTAATCCTGGCTCTGAAAGATTTAGTTCCATTCCCAAGGGTGGAAGCAGAGAACTGGGATGGCTGTTTCCAGAGCGGGCTGTCAGTGATCAGTAATTTAACCTAGCAGAGCGTGTCACCTCCTCCTGCACGGACTGCGGGCACCAGGAGGCAGCTGGTGGCACACATGTAGGACACGCTCAAACACAAAATGATCACCCTTGGGACTCACATGTAGGACACCGCTGAGAGGAAAGCCCCAGGTACCAGACACCCACACCTCACACACACAGCCCCGAGACCCACAGTCATCAGACAGCCTACACCCTGGGATTTGTCAGTCACGCTCCAATTAACTCATAAATATCTTTAATGTGGGGTTCTGTTGTTGGTTTTCCCCCCAGAGATCATTTTATGTTCACTAATGCTGCTTCTGCCTCTGCTCTTCAGATGTTTGAATATATTCACGGCAATGGATGTGTGTAACCTGACAGATGGCTCATGCAAGCGTTTGGATTTGACAGACACCCGTGGATCAGGAGCATTCCGTGGCTATTTCGTTGTTCTCCGCGTGGGCTCGGAGGCGGTGGGGGGCGGGGGGGGCCCGCGCCGGTCCAGGTCATCCACGTAGGACACGATGAGCTTGCGCCGCTCCTCGGGCACGCAGTCCAGCACCAGGTACCGCTTGTCGTTCTGCAGGATCTTCTCTACGTCCTTCAGGTGCTGATCAGACTCCTGGATCAGCTTTTTGGATCTAAAAGGAAGTGTGAGAATTACCAGTGGGGCGTGGTGGAGGCAGGGAGCCCTGGGGAAGCTGCCCCACTGCAAGGATGCACAGGGAGCCAAGGGACAGGGACTTGGCCACCTTCTGAACTACAAAGATGTCACATTAGCTTGGGGCTGGGCACGGAACAGTGCTCTGGTCACAGAATACACAGGCTCTTTGCCCACACTTGTGCCGTGTTAATTAAGCACCATGAAAGACTTGAGTAACTTAGACATCAACTAGGAAAAAACAGACATCAGTTTGCTGCTGTTTGTATGGCAAAGCAGAATAAAAGCCAAGTCCTGCACTAGCATGGCATTCCCCACCTGTAAGTGATGAATTTGGTCTCCTTGAGCAGCGTCCGGAAGTCGGCTTTGGCAGTGATGTATTTGTCTCGGATGTACTCCTCAAACTCCCTTTGCTTTTTCTGAAAGATGAAAGATAAACGTGAATTGCTGAATGCAGCTTCAGTACTTCCTGCACGCTGAACACCAGCAATAATTAATTACCTGTTAATTATACTTTTCCTTACCTTCTACATTTTTTATTTTTTAAAAATTGTATTTAGTTACTAACACCTGTGTCCACACAGAGCTGAACCCACTGCAGCAGCCACCAACTCACTTCTCTGTACCCTGCACCAAACTGGAAGTCAGCAAGAGCAATGCAAACCACTCACCCTGTCACTCGAAGAGAATTTAATGCACCTTGGATCTTCTTTAATGATTTTTTTCACTTCCTTCCATGTTGATGTTAAAGTTATCTTTCAAAAGAAGCAAAAATAGTTAAATTAAAAGTAAATTAGATTCTAATAATATGGAATGCAAACACTACTAACCTCTGAAGCCTTTAAATATATCCCAAGTCCACTGATGAAGTTGCTGTTAAGTGCTGGGTTCTGATTACTTGTACTATTACAGTTGTATTTTTAAAGTGAGTTGATTTTACATAGTGACTTTTATTTCGTATTTTGAAACGGCATTTTCAGATCAAAATCCTCCAAATATAATTTACTTTCCAAAGTCTTTTTCTAGTACAATTATGTATATTGTGTTAAAAATTACCTGCAGAAAACTTGCCTCTAAACTAAAATAACTAATGCATTAAAAATCAGGTAAAAACCTCCAGGTTAAATGCTGCCTAAGCACAGAACTAAAAAAGAGGAAACCTCACTAAACCTATAATGCACAGAATCAGGGATGCATTCCACAGCATGAGCAGAGTAAAAGTTCAGGTTCAGCAGGAGAACATCAGAACAGATGAACTGGGTAAGACCATACTCATGGCCATTAAGGCAAACACCCCGAATATCTGAAGGAGCCAGACAGTGAAGAGTATCAAACAACTCAGTACTGAAGAAATAAAAAGAAGATTAAAAGATCACTGATTAGAAGTTTTTATGTAAATTAACTGTATGTTCAATCAAAGTAAAACTCCAGATAAACAGGTAAGGAAATAGAATGCACAAATTTTGTTATGAAGGAGAAAAGAGAGTGAGTAGGCAAAGAGGCCCTGGAAATAATACCAAACCAATCAAATTGTGGGACAGAAGAAGAGAAAACGAAATCCCAGTGGGTTGCAAAGATTGTCAATTTGAACAGCTCTTACCGCTGAAGTTTCATCCAGAAGTTGCCTGAAATGTTCCCTCTTCTTTTTGGTAAGTGCCTCAATGTGCTCATTAAAGAGCTTCTCTTTCTCCTCTCTCTCGAGCAGGGACCCCGACTCCCAGCGGTGATCTTTGCGCAGAGTCCTCCTGGTGTCAGACCAGGACACATCTGAAGAACGCACCTGAGCCAAAGATGATTCGTTTTTAAACCAGTTTTTCCACAGTTCACTGATAATTATTATATGCTTATTTTTTTATCTTGTTTGAAGTTAAGGTTAAAATAAAAGGTAAACCCTCAGCTTTTAAGAAGAGACTGTAACAGGTTTCCCCACAAACACTGAACAGACAGAAGGAATCCCTCTGCACTGGTTTGGAGCAGACAGAGATGTCCCGCTGACCTGGCTGAGCATTCTCAAAACCTGAAAATCCAAGCACCTTCCTTTCCTTCTGCTCTGTGCGTAACACCCTGTGTTCACCAGAAATCATTATTTCCAGAGACACCAGCAGCTCTGCAGTGCCCTTGCAGCCCAGAGAACTCCCTCTGGATGAGGACCCTAAATGCACAGCCTTCTCTGCTAGTGGCATTCCACCTCTTTGGAGCTGAACTCCAAATGCTCCTTTACGGGGAGCAACCATCAGCTACAGCCTGCTCTGAGGAGCCGAGGTGCCAGTCTGTGCCTCACCATGTCAGACAGCAGTGCTTTGAAGTTCTGTATGGCCTCCTCCCGCTTGTGCTGCTCGCGCTCGCGGTCGATCTCCTTGGTCTGCTCTGAGCGGGCTTTCTGCACCTCCCGCTCGCGCTCCCGCAGGCTCGCCTCGATGCGCGCCTGCCGCTCCAGCTCCTTCTCTTTCTCAGAATCTAAGTTCTGAAATTCAACAACAAACTTCTCTCAATAAAAACAGCACTTCTCATTAGAAAGTGAATTATAGGGCTATCAAACTGAAGGCAGCTTGGAACAAAACACTTTAAAGGGATTTGGGATCTATGGATTACGAAATTTTGCTTCAAGAGCCATGCTGAAGCATTACAGGATTTACATGGGGGAGAGACAAGTTTGGTCACAGATCAACTATTCCCAGGAGCTCTGAGCAGTGACAAACTCTGAATAAGGGAGGCCAAGGGGATCACTGTTTGTTGGCCCAGTTTTACATTCTCAACCATTAATTGCCTGGAAAAGAAAAGTAGGAATATTGGATTAAGAGAGAGGAGACAGTGAAGGAACTGGGTATGAACATACACCCCTGAAGGAAGCTCAGCTGATAGGGAAAATCCCAGCAAAGGAGATGCAGCCCATCCTAGGAGGAAGTAATCAATGTGGTGTCTGTAGCTGCTGCAGTTTTACAGCCATTTTTACCACCAGTGATTTCATAGAGATCTCTGAGGCATAACTTCTCCCAGATATCGTGTGTGTGCATGCACACACGTCCCACAAACATCCCACCAGGGACAGAACTTCTAAGTTCCAAGCTGCCATTGTGGCGTACTCCTACAGTAACTCTGGTATGGAATTCTCTCCGCATGGATCAGCCTGCCCACAGCCCACCCGCAGCCACACTCCCAGTGCTCCCCGCCGACCTTGGCTATTTTCTCGATGTACTGCTTGAACAGGTCCTCCCTCTGTGAGGAGCTGTCCACTGCCTTGTACCGTGGGTCAGTCTCTACTTTGTCCTTCACTTTGCTCCAGCGAGACTGACTATCCAGGTGGTGGTTTGCCAGCAGCTCAAAGAAGTCCATTTTGATCTGTTATACAGACAGAAACAGAAAGACAACACTTGAGAAAGACACTTTAATACCCCACAGTTTGCTCTTATGAAAAAAGGAGTCGACTTACCTTCATGAGAGGGATCACATTAACATTACATACCATTGCAATTTAGAGCAATCACTAAAACTCTGAATTTAGTCATAACTGCAGCCCAAATTCACTGTTCCTTGAGACAATTTTGCCAAAGCAGATACATTTAGGCTATCTGCTACATGTAACATGAACTCCGTAAAGAATGATCCCAAATACAATCTTTATTATTTTACTCCAATTTAAGCTTCTTTTTGAGCTTTTATATATGTCAAATTAACAAGTTACTGGTGCTGCATTTTGCCTATCAGTACCCTAGAAGCCATGCAGCTTGAAACAGCGTTATAGAGAAATCAGGTGTTTATGGATTCATCCTCCAGGTGTACAATTAACAGAGGTAAATGCTTGGATCTACCAACAAAGAGCCATGTCTTAAGCTGGATCTAACCAATAGAGAATTATCCACATATGGTAATTAAATAAACTATCTTTAGGATGGACATGCACATTTACATAAAAGTTTAAAGAAAATGTTTTAGTCTACTCTGTCGGTTGGAAACGGCATGTTATGTTTCTGTCTGTAACAACAGCCACTGCAAGGGCTGGCAGGGGATCAATCATAGCAGGTTTTATTTCAATACAACTAGCAACATGTTTTCATCCAAAGTCCCAGAACCAGCAGCTGTAAGGGCAACTACTGTGCCTTTATTAGACAGCTTGATTTCTGGGGATTCCTGCTGCACTTCAGCTCTTAGGTCAGCATACATTCCTGGCTGGTTTGGCCTTTCAGCCTGCCCCTCCCCAAGGCAGAGGTGAGGGGCTGGGCTGCCTCAGTCGCTGGGGCCAGGGGATGCTCGAGGGCACTGCACGCAGGGCAAAGGGTTCTGCCTCCACAGCACCCCACACCGTGCCAGGCCACAGACTCAGCACGGCTTTATGGCACACAGATTAAAAACCCAAAATCCAGGAGGACTGGCTGTTATTTGCTACTTATCTCCCCTCCCCATCCCTTAAAAAAGGGAAACCAGGAGAAGCAGTTTAGCTGCAGAACACTGAGGTTCCTCAGGGAAAGGAGCAGATGGACAGAGCAGGCTCCAGCTTGCCAGAGACCTGGCACATCCACATCCTCTAAATCGTGTTTAGTTACAGAATGCAGGAACGGAATGAAGATCAGCACCAGCATTGTGCAACCCTGCTCACTAATACTTTTAGTTCTTCAAAATATTAACATATAAACATAAAAGACTCTATAGGCTTTCTTTACTATACCAAAGGAGACTAAGACAGTAAAGCAGAGATCAGAGACCAGCCCCTTAGTGCCAGTGGGATGTTGTGCTACAGCTACAGCACTATTGCTTTATCTTAAAGGAGCTCAACAAAATGCTAAGCAAACCGTTTATTCATTGTAAAATTAAGAATGTTGTTTCAAAACATCATAAAACATGCATGCAGTTTCAGAATATGAAGCTTTCTAAGCCATGGCATTTGAAATATTTGTTAGAAACCAAACAGTTCCCAGCTGTTACTACAGAAGTCTCTAAGGTAAGGGTATCCCCAAGCTCTTGCACCAATCACCTGTGTGTGTATCCCACAGGATGAGGTCCCACACTGCCAGGAGCACCGTGGCACCCATCAGCTGCCACACAAAGCTTCACCTCAGGTCACCCCCACGGGCTGCAGGAAGATGCTCCTGTGGGAGCTGCCAGCAGCACCCCTTCCTCCCTGATTCCCCCTGGAGCTCCTGCCCAGCTGTGCAGCTGCCAGTGGAACCAGCTGCAGCCTTGCCAGCTCCTGACTGGGCAGGAGACAGGAGGGCACAGCCAATTCCCTCCCCAGGAAAAACAATGCCACTTCAGGTCTCGGTGCTCTAAAGCACAGCTTTCACTTCTCTTGGGTGCCCTGTACACAGCACAGGCATTGCCAGCTTGTTTTCAATTTTAAAAAGAAGATGAAAATGTCTCAAATAATGGAGTCCACAGCATCTCACCAAGGAGTAACGTTTTCAGGTGCCAGCTGTGGATGGCTGCACAGAGGGACTTGCTCAACCAGGTCGAGTATCACACAGAGCTCCAGCCTGGGGACAGGCACCAGCCCAGCCCGAGGTGCAGGGTGTCTGCAGCCCAGCATCCCAGCCAGTCTGTGTCAGCTGGGACAGCTCACACAGCTCATCCTGGGGACATGGCAAAATGCATGTCCCAGACAGCACAGGAGCAGCTTGGGCACCACACCTGCCCACAGTGCCTTCCCTGACATCCTTAACCCCTTGCTACCCATCTCTGCCATCTGAGAAGTGTAGGCATGGGATTTCCTCACTGAAATCAGGCACAGGAATAAAACCAGCCATTGGAAAAACTGGTTGTTCCATCCCCATCCCATAAACCATAACCCCATGAGGCAAAATCAAACATTATATATATAATCTAAAACCCTTACATTAAAGATTTCTGTAAAGTTGATTCTCTCTAAGTAAAGATTTTGGACAGACTGAGAAAGCTTCAGGTTAAATGCCTTAAATTTTCTTTTATGTTTTAAGCACTTTCAAATTCAACGGAAAATAAGGCTGAAAACATTTCAGGTGTATTTAGAAGTCTTTTTTTTTTTTTTGGCAGTTAACACATTGCAGGTACAACTCTCATCACTTCACAAGGAAAAAAACTAAAAAAATGTAAAGTACCGGAACTGCGGGAGGCTAAAGTCACCACACAGAGATACCAATGCTTTCCTCACTAGGGAATCCCATAATATTTGCGTGTCAGTGATTGACAGCTGTCAGACTGAACTGATTGACAGGCCGCACAGCACATAACTGTAAAGTCTATCCACTTGTTATAAAACAGAATACATAAAATGGTTACAAAAGGCTTTTGGAGAAAAAAAAAACATTATTCAAAGCAAACAAATACAATCTCTTCTTTTAACTTTTCAACTTTAGAACAATCATGCAACAACAAAACTAGTATTTATTCTTTAAAGTCTTCAGCTGCACTATTAAGCTACAAAAATGCTTTAAAATTCCATATTCATAATCAAACTGCAGTATGTAAAATCTAGTCTTGATTCCCCTCTGAAAGCACAATCATTTATGGAAAATAGCAACAATAAGGCAATGTCTGTGAAAATCAAGTACAGAATCAAATTGTATCAGACCACCCAGATTTTAAAAATATGCAAAGTTTCCCAAAGAATGAAACTGTCCCCAAATCTGACCTGTTCCCCAGCACTTCTCTTTTCCTGCAAGCATTCCAGGTAGGGAAATCTGCAATAACTTCACACTATGTAATAAAAATTGCAGACTTCCACATGTCCAAAATGATTGGCCTTCAGAGGTGACCTTCTCCACTCACACACACACAAGGACGTGGCAGTAAGTGGCCCCAGGTTTTGGTGACCCCATTTGATGTCCCATCTCCAGGGGGGAGAGCTGCTCCCCATCACTGGCAGTGCAGGCACGTGACACTGGGAGTTCATTAATATCCAATAACTGACCTTTAAATCTAATAAGCAGCAGTTTACACAGAAGATCTACTTATTCAAAGCTTAAAAAGTCCCTCCCTAAGTGCCTGCTTTGAGATGGAAAGGGAACTGTTTGAAACTTAAAGAGACTATCCTCAGGGAATTGCAAGTCCTGCCTGCCCCCACTGAGAGAACAAAGAGGTAATGACCACCTCTGGGGTTCCAGCCAAACAGGGTAACCGACTCCTTTGCCTTTTCATGCATCAGGATAAAAGAACTTAATTTAAAAAAAATAAAAATCAAACATTACTTTAGTTAAGTAGACAATGTTACTGCTTGGGTAAATGAAAAAAACAGTGCTGTTGTTTAAGCAAATTCAGCTTCACAGGTAAACACAATTCAGTTCTAAATACTCTAGAAGTCAGTGAACTGCAAACTTGAAATTGTTCAGAAAGACCAGGGGGACACCCCTGAAGTGTTTGCCTGTAACAACTCTAGGAAAGTGCAGGCCTGTGTCTTGGGGAAGGCTCAGGGAAGCCAAGCACTGGCTCTGTCCCATCTCACTCACACCACTCACACTGCTGGAACTCAAGAGTCCCCTTACCTTCTCTCCCCTGGTCTTCGAGTCTTCCTTCTCCTTCTTTCTTGCCGCTGTGATAAACTCATTAAACAAGGCCTCTCGATCTTTCATCTTTTCAATTGCCTTGAACCTCGAGTCTTTAGCATGCTTGGCTGCAAATTCACTAAAAGTAGTTCTGCAACAAAATGGCAAGTGAACTCATTTGGCAGAGCTGTCTGGGCTGGGAGGCAGGTTCAGCAGGGAAGTATTTCCTCTGCTGCAATACATGCCAGAGCACAACTGACAAAAACCCAAAAGGCAAATCCTATGGTCTCACTACAGAGTTGCTCGACCAATGAATTCTATAAAAAGGAGTCAGCACTCACACAAGAGGTGTTTGTCAGAGACTTACAAGGGTGGGTTGGTTTGTTCAGATACAGCCACCTGCAGAAGGGGCAGGTATAGAGAGAGACTACAGTGCAACCAAGGAGAAGAAATGAAAAAAAAATCTCAGTTGTCTACAAAACTCTTCTTTTCTTTTCTTTTCTTTTCTTTTCTGTGGGTTAGCAGTTCAGCCACCAGTCTGTCCAGATATTTCACAGCTGTGAAACCAAAAATCTCAGGCGCATTCACTTGCAGCCAAACCATGCTAAGAGATCACCAAGAAAGCCAGCCTTTGGTAGGAGTCCCCACAGAACACTGGCTGTACCAGCTCTTCCCCTGCAGTGCACATTGCAGAGCCTGAGCCTAAACCACACAGGGCTGAAACCCCTTCAAACACCATGGGCAGAGGCAGCAACACTGGGCTTTCAACCCCTCATCCCACAGCGTTTCCCTGACCGTTCTCTCACCTCCAGGGCCAGATTCCAACCTGTGCAGTAGGTACATTACTGCCACTTACCTCGGAAAAAAATCACTACTGTGCTTTTTCCAAGCTCTGATGCAAATCTGGCCCCAAGAATACGTGAGACACTTATAATCATACGAATGTTTTCATCACAGCATGGAAATAATTAGACTTGGAAAATCCAGCCTACTGTTGCTGTAGGGTAAATTGAAACAAGAAGAGAATTTGGTAGCTTATTCAAAAGGATTAGAAAGTGAATGTACAGCTAGATTGAAGAACAAGAGCTGCTCAAGTGAAGTGGAACACAAACTCTTGAGCATGTTGGACTGAGATAGATGATAAAAAACCAGTCTGGCACTCACAGAAGTACAGCAATATCTTTAGACAAACACTGAAACCAGAAGACAAAGGATAAGATTAAACAAGACAGTATTTCAGCTGGAATTCTCTTTCCCGCCCCAGCCCATAATCAGGTAAAGAATCAGTCCCAACATGATACACTGGAGATATGCTGAAAGCTGAGGATACTAAAGCTAATATAACTGTTTCTTAAGGCATTTCCATGCCTCCAGTCTTCCAGCTTACTACTGAGTTATTAGTCAGCTGATGCAATTTAAAAATTACCACAGCACTGTCACCAAATTTCCAAAACGAGTCACTGGAAAAAAACTGAAGTGAAACAAATGAGCTATTATTTCACTGGGAAAGAATTAATGCCAGATGAGCCAAGAGATGCTGAAAGAGGGTGCTTTGAAGCTTATCTGGTGACATAAGCATGTATCTCATGACCTCTATGTGCAGAAGCTGTGAAACAAATAATGCCAGCAGTGAAATCTTGAAGGTACATTCACTGTCATCCCCTCACTCCTACTGCTGCCAGTGGTCTGAATGTGAGGGGAGTGTAATCAGTGCTGTATTAAAGCAACCAGAACATTTTATCATATCATCAACATAGTTTGTAACAAGAAAAACATCCCTTCAGCCCCCTCCAAACCCAAGAAACCTCCCTAGTACTTCTCAGAGACTTATTAAGAAGAAAGAGCATTATTAAAGAAACTTGTGGTGGATCCGAGGCCTTTCTCACAATCCAGGCAGCATGCTGGGGATTTCTTCAACTTGAAATACGTAAATCACTATAAATATGTAAATCATTATAAATAACAAGTTCTATTATTTCATGGATTAGGTGAATACAAGCACATGAAGAAAGATTTCAACAACATCTCATGATTTTTCTCCTCTTTGCTCATTTTGAACAAAGTTAATCAACCCAATACCACCCAACACACTGCATCCTAGTAGAGTACATGAACCACAAAGAAACTCCTACCTTGGATTAATCTTTGCTTCCTCCATCATTTTCTTGAAATCCTCCTTGGCCTGCATTATTTTATTTTTCTTCTCCTTGCGCTCTTCCTCTGCTCGGGTTTTCACATACTGATCAAACACCTACAGAAACACCAGTCACCCACAGCAAATACACAAGTGACACACAGAAACTCTAGGGATAAGGGAGGAAAAATCCCACTTCTTTCCTTCTCTCTTGCTTCCTTTCCTCTCACCACAGAACCAACATAGAGGAGGCAGAAATCTTAGAGACACTTTGCATTTCAATATGGAAATGATCCAGGCTGCTGCACATGCAGGGTCCTATACCTAACACTATCTGAAACCTGGGAAGAAGTTCCTTACACATTCCAGTTAACATTTTCCTGGGTCCCATGTTTCAGACACTTACCATGTTCTTGAAGCTTTCCATTTCCCCACATTCACTCAAAGAAAAGCTGAAGTGAGAACTTGCTTAACAATAAAAATGCACTTTAGGTTTCCCCACAAACACTTTTTTTAAAGAAAATAGCTAGATTACTTATTATGCCAATACTTTGACAAGACACTGATAACTCCCACTATTTCATTCAGGTTTCAGCAGTGCTCTGTAGACACGCAACTTCCACTGTGTTAAAATATAGACCTTCCAACCACAGGAAATAAAGCAACTATCAACACTTTCCCTTGCTAGTTTCTTCCATTTCCAGGCAAACCCTAATCATGACAAAAATCCCTTGCAGCACTGATTAGTCTGAAAGGTTTGCAGAAATGAAGACTGAGGATTCAGATAAACCTGTAGTAGCCGTGTCTGGATGGGAAGTGAATTTAACATTTTTACCTGTTTCCTTTCTTTTGGGTTGAGCAGCAGGTAACGAGGATCAAACACAATCTTGTGCAGCTCTTTCTCCCATGTTGAAAAGGCAGAGACCTTGAATTAAATGAAGATGAATACACAAATTATGCAAGAGTTGTACAGTTTTCCTTGAAAACACTAAGATGTGATGAAAAGAGGGAACCAAACTCATCCTGGAGTTTTCATCACTAATGGATGACAGAGGCTGTCATAGAAAGTTTCCACATCAATTTGCTCTGAAAACTTCTTAAAGGATAATACACACTTATTTAATGTGTGACATTTAAACTAAAATGTACATTGAAAGAAAGCATTGAGAAACTGTTCCATAGGCAGCTGGAACCACTTCCATTTTTTAGTTACTACCCAAATTTATATTCAACTAGTCTAATTTATATTGGCTTCAAGTAGATTTCAGATTTAGTTAACTAAAAGCAAAAGGTCTCCCATTTAAGGATAAGACTGTAAATGCTAGAGTGGAAGTTGCTGCTTTTTTCAGTAGAAACATTTCCAAAAACATTAGGGATATGTCCAGTTTGTGTGCCCTACCCATCTTCAATGGCAATTTCCACTTAGGTAATTACTTAAATTGGTGAAAAAACTGGGTGAGGGGAGTATCTCTCTTGACCCTGTCATTTCAGTTACATAGAAATCAGAGCTTTGCTGTAATTGTAAGTTTCTTTGAAATCTGGAGTTTTACACCAAGACTATTCATTGATGAGAGGAAGGATGAGATTGTTTCCGTACATGAAGTGTTGCAGGTTTGGAATTCGCCAAGAACAGAGAGCTGTGCATGAACCTCCCTCTCTCCCTCTTCACACACACAGGGAGTTCTGATCTGACCCTCCCTCTC
Source organism: Chaetops frenatus (assembly GCA_013400775.1). Classification (NCBI taxonomy): domain Eukaryota; kingdom Metazoa; phylum Chordata; class Aves; order Passeriformes; family Picathartidae; genus Chaetops; species Chaetops frenatus. The sequence continues at coordinate 78,174 of VZTR01025010.1, forward strand.
TCCCTCTTCTCACACACACACAGAGTTCTGATCTGACTCTCCCTCTCTCCGTCCTCTCACACACACACACACAGAGCTCTGATCTGACCCTCCCTCTCTCCCTCCTCTCACACACACAGGTTCCTGACCCCTCTTTCCAGCAGCATGTCCTTGAACTGCTTCATCCGAGCCTCTAGCGGGACAATGGCTCTCTCTCGAGCAGCTTTAATCTCAGCCTCCATAGCAGCCTCCTTCTCAGAATCAATGTCTTTGATATCATCTTTCCTGAAAAAAACCCAAACATAAAGCGTATGTTGAGAAGTAAAATGCCAGCTCTGGAGGACAGAACCTGAACCACATCAGGACAGGGTAGGTATCACTGATCATACCAGAAGAATAGATTTACAATCCATGAAAGCCATTCCCAGAGATGGACGTGAATGCTTTCACACTCAGAGCTCAGGAGCCAAGGTATTCCAAGTAACTTCAGTGCCAACAGATGACTTCAATGCAATCAGCACACTCTGGCTGTGTTCAAAGGCCTTACCAGACATGCAGTAGATTTTACACCAACTGTACCAATTTTCTAACCTTCTGTTCTGGGCCATGAGGCACTAAGGGAGTTTGTTCAGGTTGGGAACACCTGACAATCACAACACCAAGAATGCTGAGACATAGGTGAGATCTCACCTATCAAAGAGCTTCTGGAAAACTGTGCTGGTTTAGGTTTACTAATAGAAAATGCACTTCATCCCAAACAAACCCCCAGCCCTTACTGCTAACAGCTCAGTGATCCTCCCTAAGGCGACACAACCACAAATAACATGGTAAAATCACTTTTAAAACAGTCTGTGTATCTCATATATCACTTCCAAAAGGCAAACCAGACCAAAAGACTTAAACCAAACTTGTAAACATTTGTAACAGAGTGAAAATAGAGGAACCACTATGAAAATCTAGGTGGTGGGACATTTTGCCAAGTCTTGTGCCCAGAAATTAACGAACAACAGAAGCAATCTATTTAAAACACACTACACTCAAAATACTCTTTGGATTCACCAACTTACATCATTTATTTCCATTTCAAATTATTTCCAAAACATATGCTATTCCCTCTCTGCATGGGTTTCAGCTGTCTCAGGAAAATATCAAATACCTGAGCTGCTGAGCAGCAGAAAGCTGACAACTCTTCACCAACCCTCTCTGTTCCCGTTCTACTCTGCTGGACACAACATACACAGCTCAAGTAATAAATTTCAGTTACTTTGCCTAGACAGACCACTTGGTATTGAAAAAGCAAAAACTTACTTGCGCTTTTTTATTTTGATAGGCTCATCTTCATTTGCTTCCTCTGCAGCTTCATGCTCTTCTCTAACTGTAACAGATTTCAATAAGACTTTAGATTTTATATTGATGAAAATTTTTAAACTTATGAGTGAAACCTCATGTATAGACTAAGGACAACATGTGCAGCCATTGTGTTCTGACGAAGAGAGACATGTAGTTCTCAGGTACTTTCAGAGTAACACTATGGGAATTTGGGGACAGGACTGGTGGATTTTAGCCAACTTGAAATTTAAAATGGGGAAAATGGGCTCAACAGTCTAAGGAAGCACATTTGGATCTACCTGATTACCTGCACTTTGCTCTCTTCCAGCTACAAAGCCCAGACGTCATCCCAGGACCATTTCCTAGAACTCAGGCCAGAGAGAAATCTCATCTCAGCAGCCTTTTGAACGTTTGCTCTCTTGGCAGCTATTTCCAAACTCTATTCCAACTTGTGATCTCAAAGTTAGTTCTTCTGTGACAGCTCGTCTGTACATTATGAATAATCTTTTCTTGTCTCTTTCTTATAAAACAAATACAATCCCTTTTTTGTAGTCAGTAAAAACTGTGGGGTTTTTCAACCTGTTGGCATTTAGCAAAACAATTAACCTTGTTAGTATCTGCTTTCTTCAATGGGCTATCTTTTCCCCAAAGGACTCTGCAATCTGCATTCCACATTTACACACCTTTTCAGTATGTCCTTACATTTCTGCCACTTATTTAAATGTTACAAGCTTTGGAAAGCAAAGTGCTATGTTACATTTATGCTTCCTAAGAAGGCAATAAGGTTGCTCTTACTAAGTTTTTTTCCTTCTTCCATTCCCTTTTTGTGAGGAGGTTCTTGAATAATTTTGTCCACATCAGCTCTTCCAATGAGGTCATCAGGTCGGTCCCACATGGACAGCCGGGTGGTGGGGTTGTAGAAGAACACACGCTCGTCACCAGTCCACACCACGCACCTGGAGATGGGAAGGAAGGCTTGGATTACCTCCACTCACTGGGGACCTGCTAGCTGTTCACAGACTGAAGCACAATGGTCACACCCAGACCCAGACCGCCTGCACAACTGCCAGACATTCCTACTGCCCATCTGCCCTGACTTGCTGCTTTTCTCTGCTGCCAGATTTGAAAACACAGTAATTTAAATTTGAAATTTTAAAAATTCTTTTTTCTCAGGAATCTGAGGATGGTCAATTCTTCTCTGAAAAAAACATTTCAGACAGTGGAATTCGATTTTAGGATAAAACGTACCTCCTCTCTTCAACGCCCCATAAATAAAAAATATGAGAAAAAGCAACCTAACAGTCTTGCCAGATTTTTTTTATGCAAGGGATAAAACAACCACAAAGACAATTTAGAGGCAGGCAGTTTTAAATATCAAACATTAATAAAAACCAGCAATAGCTAAACTGCTAAAATAAAAACAATATCCCTTTCTCATCAGGACTTTTACCTTTGACATGCAAACACACAGAGATGATTTACATATATCACACCAAGAGTCACCTTCCTCATGACATCCCATGGGCACCTGAGCAGTTTCTGGGCCAAGTTAAAAAAGACCCAAAAAGCTTGTTTTGACCAGCTGCTGCAGCTATTTGTTTCCCCAAGGCACAGGTCAAGATTTTTTTTGGCCAGTATTTCACAGCAGATCAGGAGGAACTGGTGGCAGAGGCTGGAATGTGAAGTCCTGGTGACAGACCCCCAGGACAGCAGGCACTGGTGGCAGAACAGCCAACGTGCCCTGTGGAGCACCAGGAGAGTGGCACTGTGTGAGCAGTGCTGGGGACAGCAGCATGCCAGAACACGCTCTCCACACACTGCCACTTGTTCTAACTCCCCAGCAACAGCTGTGTCAGAGCCCTGGCAGCAGTTACCTACCACGGGGTGCCTGGAATAGGGGTGGTGGCCACTGGCTTGGCCTTCTGAGCTGCCTTCTCTTCCTCTGTCATTTCTTCCTCTTTTGGCTCCTCGAGGAAAAAACAAGTTTGAGGATCAGGCAATGACAGCTGGCTAATTATTTATTACACAGTAACCAACTTGTTTTACTGAAACCATGCAGACAAGCAGCTCACAATGACACTTCATCCATGCCTAGAACAGAAGCACTGGAATTGCAACAGCAGCTGCTACTACAAAATCTCAATTCCAAAATTTCTAAGCATTTAATTAACTTCTGACTTTGGCAAAACCTTACTTAAATACCTTCCCAGATCTGCATGAATCCTTGAAAGCCAGGAGGCCTGGATACAGGTGTAAGGGTATATTTTCTGACAGAGAAATTTTCATTTATTCTTAAAATTAGTTTATTTGATAATGAGATACACAGTATGAAACAGTGAAAACCTGAAATAACCTCTGTAGCAGAAATCAGCAAAGTAAACAGGGTGGAGTAGTCGCAAAACCCAGTAACTGAATTGTGTGTTTTTTCTGTTAAACTGCATTGAAGTTCACAGAAATCAGGATAAAAGCTTGAATTTTAAATTAAACACTCCTTAGCATCCTCAAAACCTATGCTGTTCAGCACAGCAAAATGCCTCCAAAAGGAAACGTTACTTTTGTTTACTGAAAACACTATAGTCCTTTCTAGGACACATGTTCCTAACAGCCTAAACTTAGCAGTTACAGCACAGGGGGATTGAGTGAGTTTTGTGTCAAACTGTTCAAAATAACGAAGCAAAGAAATAGAGAAAAAACTATGAAATACTTTAAACATTCAGGACAAGTTGCATTTCTGAGTACCATAAAATCAGTGAGAGAACTCTACATCTGTGTAATGAGCTAACCTCTGTCCCATGCTCTTACTAACCTCTTAACTGACATATTATGTATGTTTCTTTTGACTGTTCTTTTTTCCTTATGTAAAAAAAAATAACAAAAGAAAGAAAGACCTGAGTCCAAAAAGGAAGGCTTTCAAATCCCCTCAGGAATTTAAGAACTTGAATTAGTAACCATGGCTCCTGCCAACCTGCCTGGGCTAAGATGCAGCCACAGCTGTGGGATGTGAGACTTCAGACTGGCTTTTGGGTTCAAGGTCTTTTACCTCCTTTATCAGTTCTTTTATAGGTTCTTCTTTAGACTCTTCTTCTTCTGTCTCCATTGGTAAAGGCTCCTCTGAGGGTTCTTTAATTGGCTCTTTGACCTTCTCTTCCATTTTTTCTAAATAAAGATAACAGTCTTCTGAGTATTATTAAGAAACCACTATAGAACCACAACAAATTTCTTTTTATCAGTATAATTTTCCAAATACAACACCAACCCAAAGCTTCTTTTCAATATATTCTCACCACTTTGTGTGCCTCTTGGGCTTTACAGTGTCTGTTTATAAAGTCGTAGTTATCTCCAGTGCCAAGATCTACCAGGTACTGGAAAATGAAATATTGTGAGGCAACTATTATACTAAAAGGCTGACTAAAGGGCACTAACAGAAATGCTAAACTCGTAATAATTATTGACCAACAATGCAACACTGAAGACCACTTTCACATTTTAAATGCTGTGAACAAAAAAAAAAAAAAATAATCAGAGACAATGCAGAATGGCCTGGGGATTTCTCTGCACTCATTTACAAAAGGTATAAAACATATAATCTTCCCTCAGCAAAATTAGTATTTGCTGTCCTAGATAATTCCATCTCAGTAAAAAGACCTATTATTTAACCTGAATTATTAGGAAGATGGGCATTAATTGAACCAACAGTGTAAGTGTCCTGCATCTGTCTAAACAAAGACTTCTTGTAACTAAAAATTCAGGAGACAATAAAAGGCAAAACTGTTTGAATTTCCTTTCTTAAAAGACTTTATAAACTGAGTAAGAGCCACAAGACTTTTGCTCCTTCCTCTTTACTTATGATACAAGAGCAATTTCCCTCCCATATAGCACCACCCATGGATCTAACGTGCATTTACACGAACACAAGTCACAGAATATGACCAGAACACAACATAGGGCTGAGGACAGGGGGAGGTGACATTATTTTATGTCATACTCCACATCTGTTTATACACTTAGTTTTTCAAGATCTGAAATTCAGCACAATGATTTTTCCTGGTCTACAGCCCTTAGTATGACTGACTTTTCCCTTCAACTCCCCTCACCTTCTGTCTGCAACTGGAACCTTCTCAAACACGTGTGCGGGGGAGGTACTCCCTTTCTACTGGCACAGGAACGTGCATTTACCCTAGGCACAGGATTTGGAAGCAACTCTAGAACCAACCACTCTTACAGTACAGTGGGAAACATGCTGCAGCTTTCAGGCTGAAAACCAACACATGTGAATCCTTATAATCAGAAATACAAAATATTCTTAAGGGAGATCAGGGACTAGAAATACTCTCTGTTCGCACTTTCAAATACAACCACTGATGGTCTGAGCCATATTCTCAGTATAAAGCTGTAATAAAAAAAAAAACCCCGAAGTACCTTTCTCCTTCAGTTCTTGGGGTTTTTCCCACGTGGACTCCAGAGTCCTGTTGTTGTAGTAGTAGGTCTTTCCATCAGCTGTTTTGTACTCTGTCCACTCGGAGACGGCGGCGGCTCCGGCCAGCGTGGCAGGGGAGGCGGCGATGGCCACCTGCGGGTGGATCATGGGCACGATGGGGGGGGCCATGCCCGGCAGGACTCCTGGGCAGAGGGAAAAAGGAACAAGGGAAGAAGACAGTCAGTGACAATGCAGGGCCTGAGGACCAACGCCTAGCACATTACTGACTTAACTTACAAATATTCAACCCTTAGAATTAAAGAGAAGGATTGTTTTCAAAGTTAAATTGGAAAGCAAGGCATTGTTACCAAATTACCTTCCTGTGTTCCGCAATCAGTAATGCCCATTCCCAGGCAAATTGGATTTTAATTAATTTAATTTAAATTAATGTGTAATTCTGCAAAGCACAAAGCTTGTTAGCTTTTAGACATTTATTCAACTATTTTAAAATTAGGCGCTCTATTTATTAAGAAAGTCTTTATCAGATGTCTGTAGCAAGTTATTGGGGTTTTTTAGGTCTACTCCACTGCTTAATTATGCTGTCATTGTACGAGCTGTTCTTATTGCTCTTAAAAAAAGGCAGGAGTGGATTGAATTTGAGCCATAGAACATAGAACAGAACTCTGATAAATCTTAAATACTGGCATTAATTCAGAGCCTTGGATAAAAGCTGATGAGAATGAAACAATATCAGATTGTTGGGTTTGTTTAGTACTGCAAACTGATTGAAAAAAACCCATTTTATTGAAATCCTAAAGCAAAATGGCAAGTAAATATCCAAAGATAAGAAAGGCAGAATGCTGCAGTATCCTATTTCCTCTCCACTCATCCCAACAAACTGAGTATAATGAACAGATTTAGAATGACAAGTACTAGAACAACCAATTGCATAGGATTGGAACTACAAGATTGTAAATTTGAGCCCTTAACATTGAAAAAGTCTCATTTTAAATAACAGAAATCACACATTACACATTGCCATAAGATGTTCTCAGCAAGTGACTATTCATAAATCCACAATTGAAATATGGAAGTTCACACTCAGACGCACAGACACGCACACAACATGCGAGCACAGCCAGCCACTGCACATGTGGAGCAGGAAAACAAAAATTCACACAAGAAACTAGGAACTAAGTATGGGCATGAGAGTCACAGTCATTACAGAACTCAATGGCTACAGAAAACTGTACGGGAGTTTGGGTACAGAATAAGCTGACACTAACAGTTACTTGGGGAAGTTATCTCCTGACCAAATACAATATTTGCATTTATACTGGTTTTGAAAATAAAGTATATGTAATCATTCAAGTGGGGAAGCAAATAAAGAAATAAAAGAAACAACCACATTCACTACCATGCCAACTTACAGACAAAACGAACTAGGATGGGTTTGGAAATTACCGGTCTTGGTGGTAGCGACTGTCTTTACATACGGGCAGCTGACTATTTGCATCATTGCTACACCTGCAAAACGGATAGGAAGCATGTTGGAAAGCTGCCATGGGATGTCAGCTACCACGGGGTGCTACGGACTTCCTGCCACAATTTGGAATGCCATTTGCAGCTGGCAGAGAAGAAGCCTCCCAGCAAGAAAATGTGAATTACTTTTGCTCCAACATTTTATGCCAGATCAAATATAAAACTAATTTTAGGCTGCAGCAACAGTCTCTGCCTATGTTAAACCAGCTGTTTAGCAAGTTATTGGGATGTCATTAAAAAGGAAAAACACGTTTCAGTAAAGGCTCAGGGGTTTAAGTTCATCCAAGAGGGAATGCAGCTCCCCTTGTAGGGCAGCACCACAGGAAAATATCCCACCACTGGGGCTGCTTCCAGGGGCAGCCTCTGCTGGGACAGACCTGTGGGGAGCAGCAGCATAAAGAAACTCACGGGCTTTGCACTTCTCAGTCTGCTGCTGCAGTTAGACAGCAGAGTGACGGTAGCAGGACAGGTCTGAACTAGTCAGAGCAGCAAAGCAAGGCAGGGTGGGCAGCCAAGTGCAACCCAGAGGGAAAGCTGAGGGTATGAGGGTCATTGCAGCAAGGCTGGAGGTGAAAGAAAGGGGGTAAAAGAAATCAAAGCAATGAAGCTGCAGACAGAGGTACACAAAGCTGCACTAGGTCAGGGGCATTTTCTTCATTTTTCATTATCAAGAATGGCATGAGCTGAAAACGCTTTAAAAGCCAAAACTCGCCCTGAAAGAGGTGACACCATGCACTGGTCTGCTCTCCAGCTCAGTAAGAAATGATATAAAAAGGCACAAAAAGGCAAGCAGCTCATCCTTTTCGATCAGATCAAAATCAGTGGGAAATCAGGCAAGGCTGAGGGAATGCATTTCCAAAACCTCCATTTTGGGTGTAGAAGGCAACTGTAGAAGTGCTCTCTGGCTGGTCCAGTCTGGATGCTCAGAAACTGAAACACTTCCCTTCAAAAGTTCAAATTCATCATGTGAGGTGGGAAATGCTCCAGTGGGAAGTGAAATTAAACCCCTGTTTAAAACCAAAGCAGTTTCTAGGTTTGGTCATTAGAGATCTAGTATGGAAAGCATACATAAATACTGCCAATTTATTTGAAAATAAATTTGTGAGAAGACAGAATTGTAATGTTTTCTAAAAATAGTTTCAGTGAGAGAATTGCAACTAATTTTATTTTTAAAAGTATTGAATTGAGACATAAAAACATTGACTCAAACAGCACTGATTGTTTATCTAAACTGGAAGGGTGGTCATGTTATGTATTTGACAATGGATCTGAAAATTCGTTTTGTTAAGGAAGTTACAGCATGTCTCCAACGTGAGTCAGTACAAGTAACACTATCTGGGGATCATGGGAGTTAGGGATGCTGCAGCACAGATTAGACTGAGCAAACACCCAAGCTGTTTCTGCTGCCAAGGTCATTCCCAAACATAAAACTGACTTAAAAACATAGGAATTGAGAGAAAGCAGACTTACTTTTTAAGATCTGAGATTATGAGATCTCACTAATTAACGCTTACATTGCTCCATCTTACCACAGTTTAACACAGAGATTAACAATGAAATCACTTGACTGTGGTATTGTTCAGCTCTGTCCCTGTAACTTCAAATCCTCTGCCTGATATCATACCTGGGACTGAAAGCCCTAAACATCTACAGCCTAACCTTCATAAGACCTTCTAACTTCATCTGATATTGTCTAGAAGTAATTTGACTTCTCTTCTGTTTCTGGTTACTGTAAAATATTTTAGAGTTTTCCTTTTCTTTTACAGTGTTTAGAAACCATCACATCCAACACAAGTCAGAACTAACTGAAAGAAGCTGACACATTTCAATCTGTAACTAAGCAAACTGACAAATCAGACCCACTAGTGGAAGCAGCACTTTGCTGCCAGGTGTCCTTCCTACATGCTACGGGTTCCACCTGCAGCCCAGCTCACAGGGAGAATTGGTCAGAGCCAACACTTCTTACCAGGAAAGTTCTGAAAAAATACAATTTTCTAAAATGAGTTTCAGGAGATTGATGTTCCTACAGTGTCTTTGCTCCTGTACTACTCCCAAAACTTTTTGATTAAGAGCTCACAATAAAGCCCAACCTGGGCATACACCCAGAACCTCCATTTCCACTGGCACTCCTCCACTGTTCTGACCATCCCATTCTACCCAACAGGTCACACTTGTGTAGATTATATCCCTCACAGTGTGTAAGGACCCTTCATTCCATGCTGGTCCCTTGCTGGCAAGGTTAGAAATGGCAGTTGCAAGCATTTAGCCGATCACCTTCAAGGCTTAACTGTTTTTATTATTCTTCCAAACCTCACCAATAAAAAGACTTATTTTTCCTACCCTTTATTCATCTGTTGTTCAGACTGGAATATCGTTTCAGAATAGTATTTGTTTCCTGGTTTAAAACAACGAGTACTACACTGCAATTTCTTTTTCAGGCCAATACAGATTAAAGTAGCTTTGCCCAGTTATTTTAGAAGACTGTTCTAAAAGTAGAGGCAGCTAAAAGCTGCTGCTCTCTTATAGTCAGCACTTTAACTGCTTTCAGGCTTTTTTCTCTTATCAAAGGAGTGTTCTGAAGGGTTACATTTCATCCATCCAATTCAGTGGGAGGTTAAGGCCTCCCTCCACATCCACTGGGGTGGCTGCATTAGGACAGCAGGGAAGTCACCTCACTCAACTTGTACAAAGAGCCAGAAACACAAGGATGCTGCTTAGAGCTGCTTCTTTGTCTTTTTAAATCTGAAACTAACTTGGATCCAATACAGCTGCAGTCTCCAACCTCCCTCTGCAACACAAAATCATCAGTTCTTGGTGTATGTTTAGTGCCACTGTGCACTGAAACACATCAATTTTGTACCACAACAGGAACTCAATGGTATCCATGCAAATGAAACCTGGTGTGTAAGTGCTAAGTGTCATTAGTGATCTCCTGGGAGGCCCTCTGCAACAACTACAGACAGTGAGTCCAACATTTTGCCAGCCTAACATTCCTTCCTTAGGTATCTAAATATTACATAAAAATTTAAGAAACTATAATATACCCAGAAGCAGTGTGCTGCCATCTAAGGTTCCCTCTCTGTGTTTTTTAAACCTAAAGCCTGTGAATAACAACACCTTGGCACCCTAATTGCCTCTATATGGTCCTAAAATCACACCTCAACACTCAGCATCCTACTCAATGGCTGCAGCCTAAGAGAGCTGGGAACACCTGACATCACTGGGTCATGATTTCCATGGTAATTCCTCCTGCTCATCCATGTCCTAGTGAATACTTATGCACAAGACTTAAGGTCTAAATGAAGCAAATAGAAGAAAATTAAACCAATATTGCAATTAGTAAAATATAATGCTCAATATTCTCATTTAAACATTATATGTTTAAATGCAGCTGTTTTCTGCCAAGTATAGCAAAGAACTAGAAGTCCAAAAAACGTATGTTGTTTGTTAATTAAAAAGTCTGTCTGCTAACCCTGAATTCTTTCAGAGATACTCTGAGGGGAGGATCCAGGCAAGTTCTGTACACAGTGGACACATGAGTGCAAACAACTGACAACATGGACATGTAGCAGACAAGACAATTACAGTTTGCCAATTTACCTGGAAGTGGAATAGGCATGCCAGGAAGGGGGACACGAAATGGAGGTACCATTACTGGTGGAAAAGCAGGAATTGCTGCAGTTGGTTGAGGTACTGCATGAGGAACTGCAGGAGGCAATGTCTGTGGGACTGGCTGGGGTACAGTCTGCACAGGTGTAGCAGAAGGAGCAGAGGTTGAAACACTGACTGATGGTGTGGCAACTGAAACACCCGAACTCGGGGTCTGGTCTTGTGTGGTAGGTGCTGATAAAAAAACACAAAGAACACCTTGTATCTTAGACACTGCAATATATTGCTGCAAACATACTGGCGCTCTGTTTCCCGGTAAGTAGCAGGTATGCTTGGATACAACCAGCAGGAAGACACTCCTGGACAAAAAATACTTTGCCTTCTCTGAAACATTAAATATTCACACAGAAAGTCAATTTCCAATTTCAATTTGTCCCATTCTTTACACCTAACATGTCTCTACAGCAGCAGCAGGGCTGTATCAAAGGACAAACACAGGCTCAAATGAGGTTCTATTCTGTTCAGAGAATCAGAAAAGGAACGTTACAGCAAGTTTCCAATGGCAACAGGCTGTCCTTGTGTTACACGAACACAGGTTCTGCTTTTAACAGCAGCAGCACGAGCATGACAGCAGTGTGCCTTAAACTATGCTGGGCTGCATCCCCAGAACAGGAAAATGTCAATAAAAATGCATAAATAATCAAGGAAAAGGAAAATACTTTTCTTCAAGAGCTGCAAGAACTTTCTTGGTCTTCAGTGCCTCCCAGCAGGAAAACACACAACTGGCATTCAGTTCTATAATCCTTGCAGCATGACTGGTTTCAATTTCAAATTGTTTTAATTGGGAGTAAACAGTCTCACAGCACAGCCCAACAGGAACTAGAGACAAGTCTGCTTAAACTTGTAAACTCACTCTGTAAGATTTGGTGCAGAGGAGAAGGGAAAAAAAACAAAAAGAAACCACACCAATTTACAGCCATATTCCAATGGGCACACCGTGCATTTCCTATTACTACCAGAAACATTCCAAACAACATACCAGTAATTAGCATATTTAAATAAAGATTTTTGAGTTTTTGTTAAGCGCTTCAGAAAGGGTGAGAGAGTTCTTAGCAGTGCCTAATATTTAGGGAAACAGAGCAGACAGTCAGTATGTGATTTGTAAGACCTAAGTCAAATCAGTACGAGGCAAGAATGAAGCTCAGCCAGAAGTCTCAGGGTTTCTTTACAGACCAAATCTAAAAGTTATAAAATTATTTTAAATTATAAAATTTCATCACCTAGGCACAGACACCAACAGTAACAGTTCTTGAAAGCAAAGACAAAGTTTAGCAGATAGAACAGGTGGAAGAACTGGAACAGATTGTCAGCATTCAATGTTAGGAAATTTAACTTCAGAGAAGGTGCATAAAGTGCTGCTTGCAAAGCTCTCCCCAGCCTGACATTGTGTCAGGAGCTAACATTTACCTCCCACCTGACTTGTTACTCAGCACATAGTTCAACACAGTGAATTAACACCATACTGAGTTACCCTTCAAATTAAACAAAAGCCCTAAAATGCTTTGAGCAATACAAGTTCTTTGCTGCTTTAATGACATGTCCTCCCTCCAGCCTTAATGAAAGCAGAATTGGAGGGTTACCTAAATTTGACTCCCCTTCACACACTGAAGTTCAGATTAAATGGTGAGTTAAGCTTGACTTGTCTCACCTGTTACAGGAAAAAGATGAATTCCAGAGGCTGCAACTCTACCCCACAGTGGGAGCTGGAACAGTTCACCTCCTGCACACTCTGGCCTGGCTCAGTGCACACATCTGAGCCAGTGCAGCTACAGTGCCCCATGTCCCAGTGCCAGATTCCTGCTGAGCACCAATGCTGTCTGTCTGTGGTCCTGCATGCAAGACAGGATGCTCTCTGAGCTGCTCCTTCCCTGCACACTGACTTTGGGCACGGGGACTGACCTCACTCACTGTGGGGAGTGACCACACTCACGTGCAAACAGACCCACAGTACGTAACACAGGCCTCTATCCACCTGCACTGAGGCACCTGGGCAGCACACAGGTGCCAAAGTGCAGTGCACTCCACGCTGCTCTGTGCACAGCCATGCATTTACATGCACGCTACATAAATTCAGTCCCCTCTCCTTAGCTGGAAAAACCCTACAAGCAAAGGCTCAGTCCATGGAAGCAGCGGTAATCTCCAGACTACCATTTAGAGGTCATAAATGAACAAAAATGGCTCTAAGGACTTTTTTTTTCCTCTTTGTGGAACTCTAGAAAATAGAACTGAGAAGGCTTAGGCAGAAGAATAATGCTAATAAAAGTAATACAACAAAGAAGCTCTATTCTCTAATCAACCAATGCTCACAGACCAGCAGCTCTGAGACCCGACCTACAGAAACAGACGCCGGGGAGAAAATGAGGAAATAGCTACAACTAAACTCCTACTTCAGATCAACGTTTCTTGTGAAACATTTTTAAAAACAATTTACCTCTATCTATAGTCAAAAGGAAATAGATGTGTAACAGTTCTGAGATCATGTGATAACAGCAGAAGAAATATATACACAGACCTGAAGAATTCTTTGAGATTGGGGGGGAAAAAAAGTTTGCATGCAAGGTTCTTCTGGACTAAATATTATACTCTAGATTCACACTCCATGCTGAAACAACTTCCTCCTGAATACCAAGGCTTTGCTGCAGCAATTCCCCATGCAGCATCCCCACGACCACGAGGCCTGAGACACCCCCAGGTACTCACTGGAGTTGGTCTGGGACACTGAGGTGGCCGTGGTGGTGGTGGAGGTGGTGGAGGACTGTGTGCTGGAGGAGGTGGATGGCGATGCTGCAGATGCAGGACTGCTGGTGGTGGGGGTGGAGGCCCCCACGGCCTGGGCCTGGGCCGCCAGCATTGGTGTCAGCTCTGACTGCTGGATGACCTTGACCCCGTCCGGCTTCGTCCACGCTGACTCCCGTGTCCGTGCGTTGTAGAAATAGATCTGTGGTGGGAGAGGGCCCCGTCACAGCACAGCTCAGGGCAGGAGGAGCGGCCCAGTTCCTCCAGTGGATCCCAACCCAGTGGCTGCCCATGTGACCAGGGCTCACAGCAGGGCCACCCATGGCCCCCGCTGCTCCCGGCACCCATCTCACCTTCCCATCTGGAGTTTTGTTCTCTACCCAGATCTCCTCAGCTGGGGGCATTGCAGGCGTTCCCGGTGCAGAGACTGGTGGCATTCCTGGAGGGAACATCATACCAGGAGGTGGTGGCATGCTACCCATGGGAGGAGGCATAAATGGTGGTCTCTAAAGGCATATAATAACAATAATCATGACAATGATAACAACAACATAATTTCAAGCAGTTTTCCTTTCTTAGAGAACAGACACTACACCAGCAGTAAGGACAGCTGTGCCAGTCTTGGAAGCTTCTCCAACAATCCAATATTCCCAACTCAGGGAATGTGCTTCCTGCCAACCCCCGACCCATGGCAGAACAGATGAAACCATCACTTCACTTCTGAGATGCAAACATCAAGGCACCTGAAAAAGCTCAGACATCCCCATCTGTGAACCAAATACCCCAGAAACCCAATGAAACTCCCAGGAATGAAATGTTAAAATAAATCAAATTACAAGTAAGCATCCAGTTTGTCAGCACAGCTGTACAGTGGGCTTAATTAAAATCCATTACACTCCCATATTCCCCACTAACTAAAATTCTAACTGTGTCAATTAAAATAAGATGAAATTACATGTTCATTATTGCATGATAAGAAATCCTGACCTGTCCTACACACACAGTTACCTGAAAGCCTAAACACCTGTTTGTAACTCAAAGTACATTCAGTTCTTTCATTTTACTTGTTTACTTGGACTGTTTGAAATTCCCTACATACAACAAGTACAGTGAACACTTCCCTATAAAAACAGTTGATAAAATTCACCGAGTTCTTTAGCTTACTCTGCAAACACCTACAACTGCCCTAATTATCCCCATCACTCCAGCTCTAACTGAATGACAGCCTTGAGTGCCACGCTCACCCTGAGCCTGGGGTTGGGACAGCCCAGGACACCCCATGCCAAAGGGAGAAGGTGGCTCAGTGACACTGCACACATGGGTCCTGAGCTGCCCCCCTGCACCCACAGCTGCAGCTGTACCCCTGACAGCTGCCAGTGCTGCCACATCCTTGGCTTCTGTCAGGAGCTGCCCTGAGATCCAACTTTCTGCTCTAAGAGTGGTATTTTAAACTGCTCTTTAAATCCACATACCAAACTAGCAATGATTATTTGCATTAAATATGACTAAAAAAGGAAGCTAAGAGTGCATGGATGGCATTCTACACAAACAAAAATAGCCCTAACTCAACTGCAGCCTGCCTTCCCTCCCTTGTTCCTCCTCAACAGCTCTTGCACCTGCCACACCATGAGCTTCCTCTTTGTTGCTCTTACAACCTGTCAGGAGAATCCAGTGAGAAGCCCATTTTCCACCTGCTACAGCTGCTTTCCCTAGTCCAGGAGTAAAATCATGTGGGCAGTCAGTGCCAGGTGTGCAGCCAGGGTCCCAGCACATCCTGAGCCTTGCTCTGAGCACAGCTCTCCCTATTCTGACCACAGAGCCTTCACCATCACATCTGCCCTTGCACAGGGCAGTGGGCAGGGAGCAAAGCCCAGCGCTGAGTGTGGAGCAGAGCACAGGGCCAGCACAGCCTGAGAGCTCCAGCCATGGCTGGTGCTGCTGAGGAGCTGCAGAGCTCACAGTCTGGCACAACAAACCAGCCCTGTGTGACAGCTGGGAGCAGCAGCACACCCTGGACTGAAATCAAACACAAAAAGCAGGGAGACACTCACAGCCAGGCCTGCGATCCAAAGTAACTCTGGTTGGTTCTTCAAACTATAATTACAAATAGTGGATTTAATCCATTATTTACAGCACGTGGTATCATTCAGCTCCTGAGCCTGCCCACAGCCCACATGGCACTTACACTGCCCTAATGGGAAAGCACCCCCACAAAGCAATTAAATAACAGCACAAGGCAATTAAAACAATCCATTTCTCATTCACAAAGGTGCTGTCCCTTCCAAACTGTTCAGGCCTCTGAAAAGCAGACAAAAGACTTTATACCATCCATCAATTTAGCAGCAGAGGAGCTGAGCAGAAGCTGTATTTACACACCACAGGTATGCAGTGGTGTGTAACACCACACCTGAGCCCCGTGTTCTCATCTTGCCCTGCTGTTTCCTTCACCCGTTTCAATGGCCATTCTCATACCATTTCCACAGAATCAATTACATTGGAAAGGACCTCCTAGACCACTGAGTCCAATCTGTGCCCAATGCCCACCTTGTCACCCAGCCCAGTGCATTGAGTGCCATGTCCAGGCCTTCCCTGGACACCTCCAGGGATGGGGACTCCAGCACCGCCTTTTGTCGAGGCTGAGTCCCCCTAGATCCCTCTGCTGCTCTCATCAGGCTTGGGACAAACACTCTCCACCAGTTTTACTGCCCTTCTCTGGACACACTCCAGCACCTCCATGTTCTTCCTCAATTGAGGGGCCTGGAACAGGACACTTCCGCGTGTGAAAACAAACGAAAAAATCCCATTGAAACAACCCAGGAGAATTCCTTACCTGTAGATGTGGAGGCCCCATGGGCGGGGGG
>VZTR01025010.1:105779-125653 GCA_013400775.1 Chaetops frenatus
CCCGGTCGAATCCCGCTCTTCTCTCGGCCGGCAGGTCCCGGGGGAAGAGGGGAGGAGCGGCATTTCTCCGTGGGCAAAACCCGCGGGCTGACGTTTGGAGCAGGGGGGCCGGCGTCCCCACACCCACCCCTGAGAAAGCGGTCCTGAAGTTGGCACTGTTCTACTACTGAGCGGCCCTTTCATTTTTGCTCTCCCAATCTTCACACATCTTCACACATTACTGGACTTTGAGGGAGCACAGCTGTAAATATTTTGCAAAATTCGAAGTTCTTAAGCAAAAATAAAACCTACTCCTAGATTTAAAGTTTCCAAGACTTATAAGCTTCGGTAAATACGGACCAAGAGACGAAGGAGCTGCTGTCTGGTTTCTGACAAACGTTCTGACTCTGATCGTGGGCAGAGAAAAGAAGCGGCACCGCTGTGGTGGAACGGCGTCCTTTGGGAAACACGCACAAAGCAAAGATCGCAGAATCGAGGGTCGGCTTGGGTTGGAAGGGACTCTCACCGCAGGCCGGCCCGGTCCGAGCGGGGAGCGGCTGCGGCGGGACGGGAGCGAGGGCCGTGGCCCAGCACCGCGGACAGCGCCGGTACCGGGGCGCGCAGGGCGGGGCAGCGCAGCCCTCCTGCTCCGGCCCGCTCCGCTCCCGTGCCGCCCGGGCCGGGCCGGGCCGGGCCAGGATAGCAGCTCCCTCCCACCGGGGGGAACCGGCGCCTTGTGACCAAGCTGCGTGCCCTGATTTATGATAAAACATTTAAAGGAAATCATTTATATTTCAGAGGCCCTAAATAGCTGCATGAAAGTTTTATCTGAAGTGGCACCGCTTTAAAGGCGGCCCTGCTTGCTGGAAGTAATTAATAGAGGGATAAATTTCAAGCCTTCGTTTTGTTTTGGTTTTAACCCTCCCTTTATTTAGTGCTGTCTGCTAAGGCCAGCAAACAAGAAGATGCGGAGGGTGGATGCAGAGCCCGATTAGCGCCTGCTCGTCAGAGCCCGACGCCGTGGCCCCGGCTCCGAGGGTGCTCACACGAGGTTGGCAGCTTTTCCCGTCTCTTGGCTGTTGCTTCATTCTCTCCCAAGCGAGGACACGCTGCCGGGGACCCCGCACCCTCCTTCTGCAGGTCCCGCTGTCACTGCAGAGACTTCACTGCCACAGCCCAGCGTCACCTGTGTGACCACACCGCTGGGCTCGGGCTGTCACCGCTTAGAGGGTCCCTCTCCCAGCCCATCCCAGGACCTCTCCTGGCCACCTGCTTTAAGCACGGTCCTTCCCTCCCCTCCCACAGGCAGCCGGGCTGGGCAATACAGCTGCTGAGCTCCCTTTAATTAATGCTGTAAAATATTGATGCTCCTGGCCCTGTCTGCTGCCGTTACACCTCACAGCCCGGGGAGAGGAGTCCAAAGGATAAACAATAACAAGTTAAAGGAGCCCAGATGGTTTGCCATCAGAAACTGTCTGCAGACTCAAAGGTGTCACTGCAATAGATTTCAGAGATCATTCAACTACTGGTAAATAATTAATGGCATTGCTGGAAGAAAAAACCCAAACCCATACCCTGATGAAACATTGCTGGTGACTCACTGGAAATCTGAAGGCAAAAGTCAGATTAAAAGCATTCGTTATTTTATCCTTCATCACAGTTTGTGGATTGTTATCCATTTTCCTAATACATCAAAATATTCTGTTCTTATTTAGACTTTAATTCAAAGCTCATCACAGAGTGGTGCCAACAGATTCTTGGTTTCATTGTATTAACTCAATTTAGTTTAAAAAATATGCAGTACATGCTGACACAGGACTGATGGCAAGTTTGAAATAAAACCATGAGTTACTTAACCCACAATTCATGCTGGTGCCCTTTCTGTCACGGGCTGGGAGCAGCACTGTGTGTTACAGTCACACAGCTGACAGAACTCACCTCTTCAGATGTTCTTCAGTAGCTCTTTAGAACAACCACACCATGTCCTGCACACCTGGCTCCTCCGAGGCTGCTGCTGTGGTTACCTGTGAGGCAGCTAAAGCACACACAGCTCACACAGGGACACCTCCCTGCTGGGGCACACAGCACCTTCACCCTGCTTCTGCTCCTGCTTTGGAGGCTTTGCTCCCCTCCCCAGCTCACCTTGAGGCCTGGCCAGGTCTCACTGTCATTCCCTCGTGTTTGTCTTCACTGTGGATCTGGAAAAGAAATCGTGTTTCCAGACCCGAGTCAAGATTCACGTGATAAAATAACTTCTGTTGCTAAAATGCAGCCATTTATCAAAACCATAGAATCAGGGGATGGTTTGGGTTGGAACAGATCATCACTAGGCTTTGCTGAAGCTCAGGAGGTTCCATGGACCCACTGCTTGAGCTCATGGGCCTGGTCCATGTGGAGGAAGAGGATGAGAGCTGACTCTGGAAAGTTCCTGTAGACCCTGAGCTTGCACAGCACATTTCCAGCACCCCAAAGTTGTGAGCCATGCTGCACCCTGCATGATATGGTTGTTCCACTGCACAATCTGATCGAGGAAATATCTCGAGTTACCCAGACAGTCAATTATTCATCAGCTAAATGGCCAAGCATCAATTACCTGGCCTGATTCTCTTATTCATTAAGGAGATTGAAGAACCCACCTTAACAGAGCAAAAAGAAAGTTGCTAAGTTACAGGAGCTGTCTGTCACCGAGGCAGTGTTGGGCTTCCAAAGGAAGGGGTCTGGCACTGAGGAGGTCTCTGAGGCTGCAGTGTCCTCCAGAGCATTTTCTTTTGTGCAGCCTGTCCCACTGCAGGTCTGGAAGCAAAGGGCTTGGGAGAGCAGCTTGAGATCTCACTGTGCCTTGTGCTACCATGGGGGCCTGAAAGGGAGTTCTGCAGAAGAACTGGGAGGGCTAAAGGGAGGGGCCAGGGCAGGACCCCCATCACTCTGGGAAGTTTTCAATACTTCCCAGGTGGGATGGAAGCTGTTTCAAAGAGCACAGCTGTCAGTGGCATCTCAGCAAGGATGGGCTTCCTCTGCAGACAGGGAGCACTTGCAGGTCCCCGCAGTGAGGGCCACCCCACACAAACCCACTGGGGAGAGCTCCAGAGGGACTGAGTGTTGGGCCAATTGCTGAACTCCCTTCCAAGGAGAGGGGAGGGGAAGCGCCTGGGGTCTGTGCATTGCTTCAGATTAAATTAGAAGTGCTTCCTCTCCTCTTCTATAATTAAAATCTGAGCAGAACTTTGCTGGCTGCAGAGGGGCTCTCAGAAAGCAAAGCCTTGGGCACGTCCTTGGCCTCAGGCAGCGGCACAGGTGGCTCCAGGGGCTGAGCAGGTGTTTGTGGGTGTTAATCCCAGACCAAACCCAAAAGCCTTTGGCATTAGCAGAGCACTGTGGCCACATTAGAACATAAGAAGTGCTGAAGCTGTGCTGCAGCTCTGCTGTGCTGGATAATAGGGCAGGACACATGGCCTTGTCCAGCAGCAGCAGGAGGAAAGCTCTTCAATTTAGTTTTGAATTCTTCAGGAAACAAGGTTTTGATTTGAGGTCCCAGGAAAACAAGAGGCCACTTTGTCTCTTGGGAGGGGCATCCTTTACTCACTTGTAATGTACATGAATTATAGAATTTGTTTCTTGTATCATTCACTGAAATGAAAATTACAATAAAGAGCACATCAGTCCTTGCTCAGAACAAACTCTCCCCTTCCTGCTAGAGAGGATGGGAGTAATGGGGCAGTGCTTTTCCAGGGGTGGAACAGAACACTCAGCTGCCAGGCATCTTGTTATATTTGCTCCTAATTCTAGAAATACGTCTAAATGCATCTAACAGAACTCTGCCACGAGAAGTTAATGAGGAACAGACATTAATTATTCATGTCCTGAAACAGTAGGTCTCCTAATGTTTTTGCTAATCAACAAGTCAAACAGCTGTATCTTTGTCAGGGCAGTCTTGGGGGGACAGAAGAGCAACACTGACACGTTGGACTGTCCTCAAAGTGTGGGAGCACGAGCAGTCTTGGCCCTGCAGTGCCCGGGAGCAGCACCTCTGCATCCTCACAGCCCTCGTACCCCCAGGGACACTGACGGGTGGGTTTGGCCAGGGATGTCCCAGGAAGCACAGACAGAGGGAAGGTGCAGTCTGCTCCCAAAGCCAGAGAGAGCTCAGGCTGATTAAAGTCACAGTTAACTCTGGGTGCCGACACCATCAGCTGGAAGTGAGCCTGTTCCAGGGGTCCCCCTCACTCCCCTGAGACCCGCAGGTGACCCAAAATCACGTGAAGCAGCAAAGGGAAGAGTGGATGGAAGTGTCGTCTGACAGAGCTTTCGCCACGAGAGAGCACACAGAGGTACGTGATGTTGAGTTGACTCCAAATAATTTTCGCTTGAATTACTAAAGAAATGTATAATTTATCAGTGTTTAAATAAATCACAGGCAGGAGTGCTTTAAGGTTACGGCGCAGCACGGGCTATAATTAAACTCCCGCGTCAAGGGGCGCGGGGCTGCTCCAGCAGCGCCATCGACGCTCAGCAAGACGAGGTACAAAAGGAATTCGGCTCCTAAAAATAAGATGAATGACACCAGAGCATCAAAGCCCTGAGCCGGGGGCGATGCTGGTGGCCCCCAGGTCCAGGGCTGTCCCCCAGGGTCCCGGACAGGCGTCCCCCGAGCAGCCCCAGCGGTGCCGCTGCCCCGGCTGAGCCCGGCTCGGCTCGGGTCGGCGGGGGAGGTGACTCCGATGGAGGCTCTTGTCCCCGACCACCCACAGCTGGCACGGGACCCCTGACGAGCTGCTGGGGGGCCCTGCTGTTCTGACAGGGGTCACTGCTCCAGTTCCTGCCGGGGGGATCCCCCCTGGCCTTGGTCACTCGCCCCTACCCCAGCTGGAGGCACCGAGGGGTGACAGCCCCTGTCATGGGCTCTATTTGGGCTGAAGACTTGACCAGGTAAAACTTCAAATCCAAGAGCTGTTTCTGACAAAAAATGTATTTTCCAGATGCCATGAAAAGGTAGTGGAAAAACCTGGGGTTTTTTTTGTGGGAAAAAGGGTGCCAGGTGAAGGAGGCACCTGGCAACAGGGCCCAGTAGGGTTTACCTCACCCCACCCCACCCCACCCCACTGTTAGCCCTGCCAGGGTTCTCCCCGTCTGGCTCCCTGCATCCAGCATCCCACAGGGATCAGCCTACCTGAGATTCCCAAGCAGCCATTGGGAATCGACTGTGGAATGAGCCTGGGGAGAGAGAGAAAATGCTCTAGTTTATGCATTTAGGTTTTGATCATCACAGTTGTAAGTCTGTCGAGGAGTAAAGAGCAGTGGAAGCACACAAAAACCTCCAGAGAAACATCAGACAAACTTATTTTTCCCTTTTGAACGCCCCTTGTGTCAGTGATCTCATCAGTAAAGGGCCAGACATGTTACACAACCTGCTCCAGAGGACAGAACTGGGTCCCTCGTTCCCAGAGACGAGTTAAAATTAGTTTGCCACCTTTGGGAAGCCTCTCCAGAATTTAGTGCTGTATTCCATACAGCCTCAATTGGAGACAACAAAGAGATTCTTGGCCTGACAGTTACACCAACAATTTACCTTCAGGTAACTGTTCCCTTTAAGTAGTTCCCGTAGACATTTGCTTCCTTCCAACAGGCTCCTGGCAGGATTGTGGCCCATGGCTGAGGGAAGGGCTGCCCCCCCCCCCCCCAAATGCTACTCCCCTTCCAATTTTTATATACCCTTTTTCCATTAAAATGAATTTTAATTGTACAGGAAACAGTGGCCACTAAACCTTTCCTGCTCCATGCCACGATCTGTCTCCTAAAGGACATTGCTGCTTCCTGGCTGGTCTGGGGCAGATTCCAAAGTTTAACTCCTGGCACTGAGGAGATGTCTCAAAGCCACAGGTTTGTCATGGAGAGGCTTTTCAGCAGCACAGCAGAGAAACACAGGTTTTACATCACCCTCCAGCACCTGGACACAGCAGGCACAGGGAGGGAATGAGAAGAACTGGTGACAGGGCCAAAGACCAAGAATAAAGGTAATAACAGAATACATTAGTTTTCACCCCAATCTGCAAAGGAGTCAGAACTGGCAGGTGTGTCCTGCCAGGATTTGTATCCAATAGTCCAAAATGCTGCAAACCTGTAAGAGACTGGGAACCCACCCCAGACTGTACAACTTCCTCCAGCTGCTGTTAAACTTTGAGCCCCCCACAAATGCCAAACAGCCTTTACAGGACCCCCTTCACCCTATCTCCTCCCCCATCCATTTACCTGTCTTAACACATTCTACTCCACAGCACTGAGGCACTTGGAAGATTTCTCTCTCAGCTCTGACCTAAACCAAACCTGCACACACATTACACATACATAAATCCCCTTTCACACACCCCCTTCCCCCCAAATAAGTGATAATGCTTTTTCTGAGAGTTGTAATTTTTTTTGAATGGTTCTGCTTCCAATTTATTTCAGTTAGAATTTTGTCTTTTCTAAATCTTGAACCATTCCATACTATAACTTCATTGCAAAAAAGTCAACATGCATCTTAGAAATCTGGCTTGTAATCAATAAAACAAACATTACATATATGAATTTTAATGTGTAAACAATTAGAAATTCAACAATATCTGCTATTATCCTATTACACAAGTTCACAATCTGTAAAAACTATAGTACAAGGTTACTATACACCAAGAGGAGCTTTGTTCCTTTTCACATGATTTTGTTAAAGTGGGGTTTTCCCAAGCAGGCGCCTGTTTTCAGATTTGAGGTGGTTCTGTTTATTTTACTCAGATTAATTCAGCATGGAAAGGGAGGGAATTCTTTGCACAGCGACTTCCTTTCCTCATCCCCTCATCCTTCACTGTCTCCCCCAGCCCAGGCTGGTACACTCTGCTGGGGCACACAGGGATCCTGTGGGTTGTGTTTTGCCCAAGGTACAGGTGAATTTCCCAGTAAAGTGTAACCATGGAATGAACTCAGCTGTACTGCCCTGCTGCCTATGGAAACACAGAAACTCAAAGCAAATCACCCCAAGACAGGCCCAGCATGCCCTAAAATATGGGGGGTCCATAAGCTTTGGCAAAAGCAGACCAGTTTCACACAGCTCCCCTCCTCCTCCTGCAGCCCCTGAGCCAGCTGTGGCCCCTCTGCCCCGGGTACAGCCAGCCCCAAGGGCAGCAGCCACCCTTGGGATGGCACCTGGGACTCAGGCCAGCCTGCCAGGGGTACTGTGAGGGCAAACAGCAACTGCACGAAGCTCTCAGAGATGGCCCTCGCTCCTCTGCCTGTGCCCCTGCACACAGGTGCCACCCCAGTGTCACTTTAGAGCTAAAACCATATGAAAAGGAATCCATTCTGTGTGTGTCGAAGGCTACTGAAATTTTTCTTACAGCTTAATTAATCCACTGTAAATTTCATTTTCCAAATACAAAAATACAACAATTCTTATTGAAATCTATACGCCAGTAATTTTAGTACACAAAAAAAGCAAAATATTTACAAAATTATACAGTTTAAGAAAAAACTCTGTACAAAAAAATATATAAATCCTTTTGATCCCTCTCTCCTTTTTTTAAGTTGTCAGGACTTGGACATGTTTGCTGCAATGGACTTCTCAAGATACACACTGTGCCACAGATATTAAAACCCCTAGAGGCGATGGGAGAAAAGCAAGACATTCTTGTAAGTATATGGGGTGAAGTTTCTCCTCCTTTTCTTCATGCCTGGAATTTAGTCTCAGCATTAGCAGGACAGTCCTAATTCTAGGAAGAGGAGAGGTTTGGAAAGAGACAGAATACTGGAGACATTCCCTTCAGTTGACAAAGAAACAGGACACTATAGAAATGGATAGCCCACCACAGCACAAAGGTAGAGTCAGCAGGGCTGTGACCCCAATGGGTGCTCAGCACCTGCCCCTGGCCACACTCAGAGCCACAGGCAGGTAAAGGGTTTGGTAGATATTGCCCTGCAGTCAAGAATTGCTGGGGCCTACACTGGCCATTGTTCAAGAGAGAAGAGTGCTGTGCATGGACATGGTGTTGATTTTGTGTAGAAATGCACAAAACACGCACTGAGGAGTGGCCAGGGCAAGCAGGCAGTCAGGGAAGGTGTGCTGGGTGCCCTGGCCACGAGCCACAGAGCCCAGAGCCAGCCCAGCCACGGCCCTGCTGGGTTACAAGGACAGCAGAGAGGCACAGGAGTGGGACACAGCTGCAGGAACTGCCCTGGGCCTCGAGGGAGACCCTCTGAACACCTTGGGACAATGGACCCTGCTGTGGGGCCAGGCTATGCAGGACACCCCGGTCCTGTGGGGTGAACCCACCCTGCTCTGAACCCTGCAGGGCTCTGCCTGGAACACAGCTGGGAACAGGGAGAGGAATGCTGCTCCTGGCTGGTAACAGGGGCCAGTTTAGCTGCTTTTGAGGAAGACTGGAACTCCTGTTCTTGCTCACAAATACCAAAATGCAATAAACAGCCTGACTTACACTGAGCCTTACACTGAAATGACAGAAGGAAATCAAGGAGTGAAAATCCACTCCATTGTGTGTCCCTGCTGATGTTTTCTGTGAAGCAGAATTTGGAGAAACAGAGTGAACTGGAAAATGTTATAACAACACCCTGTGAATTTTCTTCCACTTCCTTTCACAAAAAGCAGCACAACATGGAGACTGTGTGGCTGTCACACATACTTAAGTAAATGATTTAAGAATCTTGCCACAAGTAATTCCTACAACATGAGACTCCACAGGAAATAAAATGCTCCCTTTTTTCAACGAGCAAATGAGGCCAGTTTTTCTTTCATAATATTTAATGAAAGTTCATCTTTCTCCTAACCCCGTAGTATTGCTAAATAAAAACTGTAATATCTTTTCAATTATAAACTAACAAACTAATCACATTATAAAAAACCCAAAACAAGATAATACAGGTGACACAAAAAGAGGACAAGAAAATACTGATTTCCAACCCCCCCCCTCCTTTTATCCTTCTTAAATAGAAAAAAATCACCACGCTGGTGAACTTGATAATCCTGTAAGAAGTTCCTGGGCCTTTGGCTAGCTCAGTCTCACAGCTCTGTGTGTCCCAAATGTTTTCATACCAAACTGCTCATGGTAAATCTTGTGGTTTGAAAAGAAGGTAAAGCTTTTTTTGGCTCATCAACTTCCTTAAATAAATGTTTAAAAGATGTAGTTTGAACTATATTCCTAAAATTATACATTTCAAACATCAAGTTTCATCTTCTCCAAGAACGGGATTCATCCTCATCTTCATCATCATCGTCATCATCTTCGTGCAAAAATAAATCTGAGGTTTCAGTCTCCTGGAGGAAGAAAAAATGAACTTTTAGACACATGTTCCAAGCTATGCCCAGGGACACATCCCAACACACAGCACCAGCTGGGCTGGTATCTGGTTTGGGTGTTACTCTGTGTCTCACAAACACACACAGTTACATCCAATCAGTTCTAGGGGAAGAACAGCAGCCTCATGTCAGGAAAGAGAAAGAGAGTAAAGCTTCAGAAGAGGCAAGAATAAACCACCACTTACCCTCTCCCAAACAAGGTTTCTGTTAAGTGCCACAGGAAAATAACCTTTAAAAGCTTAAGGTGAATTACAGGGAACAGCACACAATTTCTACAGTAGAGCACAGAGTGAGGAGTAAAGGGCTTTGCAGCCTGCACGTACAGAACCCGAGGCTTCTTTACATCATTGACAAATTAACAGCCCATCCACCAAGTGTCTTCTTTTCTTTCCCCATTTTCTGTGCTTTAAAATGTGGGAAATCTGACTATTCAAAACCAGTTCAGTTCCTGGTTTGTAAAAACATCTTCTATGATATTTCTTCTGCACACAGGAAACTGAGGCTCCTAAGAGCCCTCAGCTATTACACTCCAGTAAGAATGATCAGGTTATTGAGATCTTCATACCTCTTCCTTGGGCTCCTCTTCCTCGACTTCTGTGGACACAGAAGGTACCTTGGGTTTATGCCATGAGATCTGGAGCCGTCGGTCCTTGAACCGGGATCCCTGGTTAGCAGCCTGGGCCATGTTTAAATGCACAGATTTTCAGAGAAAGGATCAAGTGAAGAACTTTTAACAGCAGCAAGCCAGACCCAGTGCATGTGGTACAGAGGCATGTTTCAAGATCTCAAATATATAAACCACAATCACCCACTTCAGTGCTCCAAGAGCAACTTCAGCTGCACCCAAATCTGCCAAATCGTGCTCCTGCCTTGGCACTGTGAGAGGATGAGCAGTTACATCCCGAGCTGCCAGGGAAAGCCCTGTGTCACTGCTCCGATCCAGGAGGTACTTCCCCTTCAGTGGCACTACCTGCAGCAGCACCAAACACTATCCAGCTCTAACTGGGGCATCAAAGCCCCTGACATTTTAAAATACAAAGGTAGACACAAGCAGTTCAAAACTCTTATTTTAGGTATGTGAAAAAATATACCCAAGATTCTACTTACATTCTCAGCTTCTGAGCGGGACTTAAAAGTTACAACAACACTTAATGGGGAATCCTCTTCTTGAAGATCTTCTATATCTCCAAATTTCTGTGAGGGAAAAGATTGTTAGGGTTGACAGTCATGTTCTCCTCCACCTCCATAATCATGTGGTACAACTGTAGTGTACTGAAGTGACACTGAAATCTGATTTTTTGGACAGAAAAGTGAGAGCCAGAGGACTCCCAGCTGCATCAGCCAGCAGTATTGTAGCACTTGTATTTTTGGGCAAAAGGTCGGATTTATTGCTATTCTAAGAGGAGCTTGATTTTACAGCAGGAAAGGCAACGTGTATTAATTGACAGGTCACACTTACAGAGAAGTGCTGTAACAATTCATCTTTTTCCTCTTCCATGAAGCCTCCCACGGTGAGTGCCTTGGGCCGATGATCCACCACCATGTGGTTCAGCATTCCCCGTCCTCTGCCCCCACGGCCCCGGCCCCGGCCCCGGCCCTGCACTGCCGCTGTCTTTCCTCGACCAGCAGGCAAGATGCCTAAGCGGGCAGCCTGGGGAAAGAACACAGCCATCCCCACGGTGAGAGGGCCTGAGACAGCCACAACTCATAAACTCATCAACAGCAGCAGTGCAGACCAGCTCACCTCCACTTGTAACTGATTGAGCTTTTTCCGCAGCTCGGTCGTGTCCTCTCCAGAGGACAGTCTCTTATGGAAGTCCAGCTCTGCATCCAACAGTTCCTTCTGTGCCTGGCAGAAAAAGAGGTGGGAAGAGAAAACAGAAGGAAAGGGCAGAACTGTAAGGCACACTTGTAATGTTTTATTCCACTTCAGTAGTACATTCATGTAAATGATACAGACAGATCAGGACACAACAGCCGTACTTTTGTCTAAATTCAGTTTGTTTTAATTGCCTCTGTGTGTCTGTAGTCCCCCTCCCATTTTTTGAAGGGCCCAGATCCTCTGCTTTAGAACTGGAACAAGCATGAATGAGCTACAAGCAAAACTAGGTCATGGAGTTCCTTCAATCATGGTTTGTTTGCCCATGGTTATCATTCACATTAAAATGCTGCTTGCAAGTGTTTTGATCTAATGCTGCTGCATTTTTAAGACATTATTAGAAATAGTTATAAACACCAGGCAAGTGTGTTGCACAATAAATACCTCTGTCTTGGACTTCAACTTGGATGGTGTGGAGGTTGTAGATGAAGTTTTTAATTCATCCTTTAACTGAGATATTTTTCCTGTTAGTTCTTTTAAAGTCTTCATAATTTCTGCTCTCTCTTCTGGTTTCATGGCCTTGTTTTTCTCCAGCTTGGATATTAACATCTATACAATAATGAAAGAACAGGAACACAAAATTCCAGGAAAAATAGCCCTGAACAGACAGGTATCTACAAAATCAGAATGTATTTACTAGCTACATCCCAGACTTACCTTCTGGCATTCTATTTGTTTTTCTAACATCTCCTGCTTCTTTTTTCTCATATCTTGCTGGAGTTTCATTGCCTCCTATAAGAGGAGAAAATTATTTCCATCAGTAAAAAGCAGTCTAGTATTATATGTACTCATACAGATCATATTGTCCTCTTCAAGCTATGGAAGTGAACTCCACAACAAAAAGTACTGTCTGCAAAAAGCATAAGTATGAAGTGCAGCTGATTCAATAAATAAAACATAAATAAAATGATAATTTCTTGCTGTAAGGTACTTTACTAGCATTTTGCCCCCTTCAGACACCTCTTAAGAAACATACTGTGCACTGTCATGCAAGCGTCTCATAACTGCAGAGATTAAACCCAGAAAACCTCAAGCAAACCCAGAAAACCCAACATGGCCAAGTGGGTCCAGTAAGACACCACAAAAGGACACTACACACATGATTACCCCAATGTGTGTTTGCAAGACTGTCCCATAACAATGACCAACTCCACAGCCACATGTAAAGCTGCAGAGGAGTGGTCAAGGTTTCAGGTGCCCATCAAACCTTGTGTTTGAAGCACTTTGCTCCTTACACTGTCAGTCAGCCACCAAGCATTAAGTACCTGTTTTTTTTTAAGGGCTTCCTGGACGTCGTGAGGTTTAGACCCTGCACCAGACTTCAGAGCTGTCTTCAAGTTTGGAGAACTGTAAACCATTTTTGAGTGGCTTGTAGAAGTAGGAAATATCTGAAATAGTAAAAAACACACAGTAAAATGTGGAATAGTTTAAAGTGACTGTGATACACCAGCAGGGAACTTCAGAGGATCATGTTCCCTGAAACACCAAAACAAATGTGCAGATTTGTGCAATGAGGCAGAAAGACCAAGGCAATTAAAACATACGGATAAAGACATCAGTCCAGTTAAAAGGATTTCTGCAAAAGATACTGTCTTCCCTTCTCCATGGCAGACTCCCATTGCATCCTGGCCCCCACCAGGACACTACTGAGGTGATGATCTGCACTTGCCTTATTTTCAGCTCCACAGTCAGCCCAAGATCCCACTTTCTGATCAGGTAAGGCAGCAAAAGCCACTCCATGCTTCCTTTCTTAAAAGGACTTCCCCATGGCCCAGAACACATGCTGCACTACAATATCAGTGTGAATTGAACAGTATCAACTTGAACTCTGGGTACAAGTACTGTCTAAGCTTCTAGCACTTCTGTTAAAGCACAGCATAAGCTCAAAAATTACTGGGAGAGCCATTACATTTGTCAACAAAAGGCTGGTCTTACATACAGGTTGTCAGATTTGTTTACTATCAAGCACTGCCAAAAATATTTTATGCTATTTAAAACACTGATACTTTGTTCCTAAAGTCATTGTCCCTATTTCATACAAATAGTTGATGAAATGAGGAAGAAGTGACTGACCATGGCTGCACGAAACATTACTGAAAAGGAACAGAACCAAATGGGAACAATTCACAAGTTCTCTTTGCTTGTTCCTTCCTGGCTGACAAACCAAAGCTGTACCTGAGAACATGACCACAGTCTACCCCCAACATACCTGAGACTCCTCCACCCCAGCCCCAGGCTGGCTGAGCTCAGGCTGGCTCCCACCTGCTGCTCCAAGGCGCCTTTTCACTGGCACTTTGTTAAAGACGTAGGCACCAGATGCCAGGGGTTTGTTCATCACCTGTGCATCCATGGATTTGAAAACATCAAGGTTAGATACTTTTCTTTTCTGCAGCAGCAGGCATGTGGGGATGCTGCTGAGCTCCTGGGCAGCACGTACCTTGGCCAGGCTGCTGTGCACGGTCACGGCGGGCGGCGTGGCCAGGGCCTGCTGCTGCAGGTGCTGCAGGGCCTGCGGGGTGGCCGGCGGCTGCTGCTGCTGCAGCAAGGGGGGCTGCTGCTCGCTCTCTCTGTGCCACAGC
Source organism: Chaetops frenatus (assembly GCA_013400775.1). Lineage (NCBI taxonomy): Eukaryota > Metazoa > Chordata > Aves > Passeriformes > Picathartidae > Chaetops > Chaetops frenatus. Next base: position 119,554 of record VZTR01025010.1, read on the forward strand.
ACCCGGATAAACCGATTGCTCAGCACTGCCTCCGTGCTGGAAATGGCCTTCCTCGCCTCGTCATTACTCAAGTACTGAATGAGAGCAGCTTCAGGATCGTTCTGGAAAGCAACCTAAAGCAAAAGTTCACAAATACATTATTTCTCAAGGAAGAAAACATTTCAGTCATTAGCAAATCCATCTACAAATTGTCTGCAGTGATGAGTTGGGCATGACTTTGGTTTTTACCTGAATGTTTACAATAGTTCCAAATTTGCTGAAGTGTTCGTTGAGCTGTGTAATATTGTTCAACTCTGGTGGAATTTTTCGAACTTCTAATTTTGTATTAGTATATTGATTCTTTTTCAAAAACCCAGGCTTATTCTGATTGTTATTTACTTGCCTAGAGAAAAGGAGAACAGGAAGAGTTCAGATAAGTACATGTGTGCCTAAGTAAGGCAGCAAATGTTAACACACATCTAAATAGCATTTTTCTCCTAAAAAGTACACCCTCTAGGCACTAACAAAAAGAGAGCTCCCCCTGACCCTACATTTAGTCTTCATATTATGTGGACATGGATTTTTCTGACCCAACCATCCCAAATTACAGAGACTGGTGAATAGCAATGTTCACAGCACTGACAGCAATCAATTACATTTCAATTAACATCTGTAGCTAATTCTTACTTTCCCAGCCAGGGTTTCTTCAATGGTGGACATTCCATGGTGCTTGGAGATCTTTTCCTGCTGTCTGGTTCCAGGACAACTCTAGTGACATTGCTGCTGTTATTTGTAATGGGAATGGGAGGTTCAGTTTGGATGATAATGTTGGCAGCTGGAGGGAAGGAAAAAGGCTGTGTTATTCCACCACACATGGAAAAGCTTTCACACAGCAAAAGAGAACTGAGATTAAAAACATAAACATTAGGAGGACTTTATCAAACTGGTCAATTTTGTTTCTGAACAAAATAATTCAGATCATTCCCTAGCCCAGCTAAACATCCTGAGAGAAACACACATGGTCCAGCTGCCAGGATGGGTTTTGACCTTTCAGGTTAGTATTAGCTTGAAGAAACAGCTAAAACTTCATCTTTCAGGTACTAAAAACTCAAATTCTGCACGAAAAGAAGAGGAAAAAAACAAAACAAAACAAAAAAACTCAAATCCTGAAGAAAACAGAAAAGGAGGAAAAGGACCACGGCTGGGTCCCCAGGCTTTAGGTTAGAGCTCTGCAATGGGTCAGGGGCTGAATTAAAAACCAGCTTTCCCTGTGTGAACCCTTGACAGGGCAAAACCAACCAAGAACTTATTCTTTCTGCTGCCAGCCCACTGCCAGCCCTCCAGCCAGGTTTCAGCAACAAGCTGTTAATTAAACACAACTATTACACTCTAAGACATTAGATTTCAAGTTTGAAGCAAATTCTACCAACACAAAGTGTGTCAGAAATTTATTTGCAACATTTTCAAGTTTATGTCCCTGGTGTTAGTCTCCTGTGAATGCTAACTATTCGACCCCTAAAAAGAAGTCTGAGTTATACAGCAATTTCTCTGGCTTTTACGTAAGCCAGGGCTCTGCTGGTTACACTGGTGAGAACAGAGACTGGGCATTTCTGGACATGGCATCCTGACTTTGGAGGATGATCTGAGAGCAAACCTTTCACACCTGTGACAAAGATAGTAAAACAAGTTGTGTGAGGCCCCACCACTGAGCACTCACCCCTGCCTTACCCCTGGGACGGGCTCTCAGAGAGAACCTGAGGGGCAGCAATTAAGCCCCAACCCTGCCTCTGTGACAGGCATTAAGATGCAAACAGCACCAGCAATTTCTGCAATAATATTTAACCATATTCCTTGTGAGATGAGTCATTGGAAGGAAATACTGAAAATAAAATAATAATAAAAAACAGTCTTTCTTATCTACTGAGTAAGAAACACTGAAGTATAACAGTAAAACCCAAAATTTAACATCTTTGGTTTTAAGAATCAGGGCAGGAAAAACACAAGGGAGAAAGAAAGTTTTGCTACCACAACTAAACTTTGAAGAGCCTTGACTTGTTCTCTTCCCTAAAAGATACTTGGTACACATCACCACTAAGAGACAGCAGCCACATCCATTCAGGTAGGGGCCAGGAGCTATGTAAGTGCAGACCGGGATTCCCGTGGGCTGGGAAATTGGAATGATACCTGGAATGTTCATTTCAAAGAGAACACCTGGCTGACAGAGTCAGACCATCAAGCACATGCCATGATAGTTCCCTTCTTCACTACCATCACAACAGTAAGGCAAGGAGCTTGGATCATCACCTCTGTGCCCATGGCTGATCAAAAGCAGTCTGCAGACTGTGTTGCTAAAGCCATCTTTAGGCATCATTTTTCTTTCTAGGAGCTCCCAGTACCTGGAAAATACCTTCACAGGTTTAAGATGAATAAAACCCCAACCAACCAACAAAACCCTTGTAGCATTCCCAAGCAAGTGGTTATTTTTAATCAAAAAGGCTGCTTTGACTTTAATATGGGCATGTTAGCACTTTAAAAAGGTAGAAATGTCAAAAAAAAAAAGCTCTGAAACACCAGATCAGTGAGAAAAACTAGTGCTTTCAGCCTGAAAAGAGGGAAAAGTGTTGACGGTCTTGGACAGAAATAGCAACAGCAATGAGCAGAACCCTTCCTACCTCGAGGGTTTGTATCCATCTCCCCAGATGTTAGGCCAATTAGATTTGGACGTTGCATTTGTGCTCTTGTAAAGAACTGCCGATACTGAGATCTACCAGCACTGGTAATACTAGGAGCTTCAGGGTTATAGCCATCTGGCTCATATGTATCTACAAAAAAAGGAGAGAAACGACAGAATTTTTCAAGTGAGTTTAAGACTCGGGGTTAATTTGCCCTTAAGGAAATGCATGGATGTCCAAGAGTCAGAAGCTGTCTTGGATGAAGAGAAGAGAGGTGGTACAGCCATTGCAAACCCTCACCTGATCTTCAGGCCTAGCCTATCTGGACACATTCTCTTTTGGTTTTTATTCTGGTACTGTTTGTCCAAAGCACACAGGTCACAATATGGAGTACTGCTGATCCACTGCCTGGAAAGGCCTGAGGTGTCTGACAGCGTGCACAACATCTGGCAGTGTTTTAAGGGCAACAACACAGGCTTTGCTTTCAGCATTTATACTGTAGAGTCTAAGACGCAAAGATATTTCCAGCCTTTGCTGCCCAATAGTTTAGTTCTACTCAGAAGAGAATTTTAAGTGAAGAACATACTTAAATGATTTCAATCAAGGAAAGCTGAGAAATGAGGTAATGGAACCAATACTTACCTACTGAATTCTCTTTCTGTAAGAGTAAGATCAGCTGCCTAGCTAAGGTAAGGTACTAACGATCATTTTCATTAGAAGGGGTCACCACAAGAATGCAAGATGACAGAGTTTACTCCAGTCCAAGGTCCAAATTGAGGATAATGCATTTTTTTTAACCTTAAAAGGAAAAGCTGTACAAGAACTAGAATGAATGAAGTCTGTGAAGAGCCTCCACAGGAACAGTACATCCAGGAACAGAATGAATGCCTGTACAAGGGAACCTGACAGACATGAACCCCTCCAAAATCTCAGTTTCTTATTCTGCAGCAACAAAGGCAACCCTACAGTTAAAAACAGATGCCCCACAATATCCACACTGATAGCAGAGCCTGACACTGTAAAACAAGAACCTTCTCTAACCTCGAAGGAGCTGAACCACAAGGTCTTCTTCCCTTATTGACTGCAAGAGGGCCACTAGCAGCTGTTAACACAACAGTCCAAGAACAGGATATGAGAATCTCCACAGAGGTTCTGGAGAACAGAATTACTGTGAAGCCCTGTGAGCTCTGACAGGCAGAATCACTCATCAGAAGTTCTGGAGCTGAAAGGATCAGATGGTAACATCTGAACACCCAACAGGACTTGGGGATAATTGAACAGATTATCTAATTAGAAATTTGAGTGACTGAAGTTCTGAAAAGCATGGAAGTCACAAATAAAATGACATGGATCATGAACTGGACTCCCTCTTTGAATAAAATTCAGAATATTTATGTTTAAAAAACTCAGTATTATAGAACATTGACAATTATCTTATTTTGGTCATACAGAACATGGAAACGCCACTAATCCTTTAATTATGAAAGAAATAAACTTCGTTGTATTTAAATAGAGCAATCTAGGACTTTTCAGGTATTTTGACAGTTTTCTTTGTAAAAACATACTTTTAAAAATTTTGAGCTCTGTTAAGAAAGAGGGACATATCCAGTGAAAGCTAACAACTTTTAGAAAGCTAGAACAAGGGTGATTCTGGAAAAAGAATAGAAAAAGTACTGATGTCTATGACGACTGTACAGACAATTGTGACATACAGCTGGAAAAAAAAAAGCTCTCATCTCTATTAGTTCAAACTGAAGAGGAATAAAGCCTAAGTTAAACAGCAATTACAGGTTTGCAGATCTATCTTTCACCTACTAATGTCCTACTGAATGGCTTGAAGATGAAAGGAACATTTCTTATGCAACAATTGGATTGCTGTGAGCACATGAAACCCAGAGCTCCCCACAGTGCAGGAGTCCTGGTCTCCTGCTCAGACCAGGGCAGGGCACTGCTGCCATTCCGTTCCAGAATGGATGATGGGCTGACTCAGGGAGAGCCATCAGACTTCTTTTTAGATTTGTATATATCGGAGGAAGACAGATCATAATTTCTAATCACATATCAACAGAGAAAATTTAAAATTTTTACATCAAACAGATTTAAACCAAGAGGCATTTGCTTACGTTCTGACACTGTATAGAGCAGGTTCTGGGGCAGAGGAGGAGGCAGCCTTGCTCCCACGGGTGCCAGGCTGGGCACTGCACTTGTCCCCGGCTGGTCACGGCTGTTTATCAAGCTGGACTGCGTTAAAGGTGGTCCTGCAACGACACCACAGAACACATCACACACTGACAGCTCACAGGCTAAATGTGCAAACAATTCAATGCTGTGTTTGTGATTTGCTTTGAGCAAAGTCAGGGTTGTAAATATGTCCAATCCCACTACAGTAACAGTAAACTGAGAAGCCTGTTCAGGTAAGCTACTCTGATTCCAACACCTTTTCTCTTTCTCAGGAGAGACAAAGCGTTAAGGGAAAAGAAAAAAACGTCTTTTCTTCCCCAGAGGTTTGTTAGTGCTAGAGATGCTTTAACCACAGCAGCTCCTCCCTCAGCTCTGCCATGGACAGCCAAGGCTTGCTCAGAGCAAGAGACCACATCAGCAGCATTTACACTGCAGTTCTGAAACAAGAACTGCAGGGCAAGAGGCATTTCCACACAAGCAATTTCTTTAGCTGGCTGTGCTTTGGTTTCCCCATGTACCACACAGACATTCCTACTGACTGTATGTCCAAAAAGGACCCCGAGTGACACTACACAGCCCATCCTGAGCACTGTCTGTTTTCTCACAGCAAGACAGTTCCACCTGCTAAAGGGCTCATGCAAAGTTTAGAGTTAATCCTGTATCAAATTATTCCTCATCCCAAAATTGCTGGTATTGGACACAATTATCACAGCATTTATTTTGTCCCTGGAATAGACAGCACTGAAACAGAGTAACCATGTCCCTAATCGGCTATTTCTTCATAGTAAGCTAACACAAAAGCCTCAACATCTCAGATCACTGCTGAGCTAAGAAAGATCTTAAATGTGTCAATAATGTACAGCTTTCTAGTGGTAGATAATGTAGCATCAACACTGGAACTCTACTAGCTCCTCTAAGAGACTGAATCTCAACACTTTTTGCATTATAGCAGGAAAAAGAAGAAGCTAGTGTCAGTGACCAATCCAATCACTACCAACTACCACCAAAGCTGAACTGAAAGATCCCCAACTCCACTCCATTCCCCTGCCTGATTTAATTCAGTTTGGAGTGCTAGGAACATCGGGGTTTACCAGCTGACTGCTCAGAACTCTTTGGGCCCTGTTTGAATAGCAGGGTGCCAGCAGAGAAGCTGCAGCTGAGGCCCCCGCGGGTGACTCACGTGGGACGGGCAGCACGACGGGCGGCGGCGGCTGCGGGTGGGGCTGCGGCACCGGCAGCCTCAGGCCGCGCACGGGCCCCGGCAGCGG
>VZTR01025010.1:125883-201762 GCA_013400775.1 Chaetops frenatus
GAACGGGATCATGCTCGGCAAGGAAACTTCATCCACCACTAAAGGATCGTTTCCGTGATCAAACTGGCAGAGATCACCAAGGACACAATAACCTCGCTCTGCAAAACAGGACGCTTCACGTCATGTTGGAAAACAAACCCAGTAGTTCTCAGCGATTTGTAACATTTCAGGTTTTCATGGAATTTCTTACTAAAGAAAACATGCATCCACTGATACACTATTATATTGTAAGGTAAAGTTTCACAAAATAATTCAAATTAGAACAATCTTTCATAAAAGCATACAAACTTACATGCATTCATCATAAAAGCTGTGGAAAAAATAGTCAGAAGTACTGTGCTTTATTTTAAACACACACAGAGCAATCTGCACCAGGACTGCCAGTGGTAGAGGTATTTGTCTAGCACATACAGAACTGTGAAAAAACTCCATATGTTCTTATCCAGCAACTGCCACAGCATACGCAAACTGCTTCCAGTAAGACTAGTTATTTCTCCAGTACAATAAAGGTCATCTCTGCATCTGTGACATACAAGGTACACATCACATGCCACTGCAGTGTGACTTGCTGCTCACATTTAGTGAATACCTAAAAAACAAGTCACAAAGAAACATTGAAATAAGGCATGAAACTGAAAACTAAGGAACAGTTACCATCATAATCTTGGCATCTTCTTTTAGGAGGAGGGTTTCTGCCAAACGAGCTGGGATTGCTGTGATTGTTGAAGTAATTTGACCAGCTCTCTGTGGTGCTTTCAAGGTGGTGCGCAGGTGCAACTACAGTGACAGCACTGGGAATAGCTTGTGCAGAGGAATACTGTTCAGAGGATTTACTGGGAGATGCAGACACCGGATTATATGAGCCTTCGACATCATTTTTTTCACTCTTGTATTTTGATCTCTCTCTCTCTCGGTGCTCTGTTGAAAAAAAATAAAGTTGAGTAAAGTCTTCATGTTTTGCTCTGTACATCAGAGCCATAAGCAAGAGATAATAACACATTTGCTGAAATACTCAACGTTCTGTACATTGAACTGTTCTTGAAAGAGGTCAGTCTTACCAATGGAGTAATAACTAAATGTAATGTAAACAGGGGTTTAACTTCAGAAATATCAAAGTTTTCTTTGCAAAATGCACATTCATTCCTCTGCTAGTTTCATTCTGGTTTACAACTCTCTTTTAAAGGAGAAAGAAGGGCAAAAACCTAAAATAACAAACCTACCTCTGCCCTTAACTAACGTGGTCTCAAGGTGCGTGGAATGCTGTAATCTGTGCCACTTACTTTTCCGACAGACCTGAACTAGCCCTAAAAGAACAATCATAGGGTAACCACCTGCAACTGCAAAGAAGCCTTCTCTAAAAAATACACAGTAACAAAATGAAAGAGGGAAACACTGCTTTGCAAAAAGTTCAGTCCTTAGGAGGAAAAAATAATAAAATCAACAGCTTTGTCAGAACACACAGCACAAAAATATGAGCTACTGATATCCACAGGTATACACCTGTGGATAAATTAAGAGGTTAGTGAAGAAGAAAACAAACCCCTTAACTGTTCTACTCTGAGAACAGCATCTTAATTAATAATTTCAAGAACACAAAGCTATCAGAATTTGCTCCAACTTCTCAAGGGCATCTCCTGCCTGCTAGACCATTCAGAATGTAGAAGTCACACCTGTCCCTGCAGTAGGATGTTCTCCTGAAGCAGCACCCTGGGTACTCACCACTCCTGCTGCCATCCCGGTCTTTGCTGCGGCCCCTGCTGCGGCTGCGGCTCCGACTTAACCCTCTGCTTTTGCTGCGGCTTTTACTCCTGCCCCGGCGCCAGCCAGACTTCTCCCTGTACAAGTCACTCCTATCATAGTACCTGTCATAGTCCCTCCATTTCCCATCATCCCGCTTCTTCTCTCTCGTTCTAGGAAAGATAGGTATAGACCACGTCAGTGAAAAGAGAAACAAAATTAAAAAACAAGCTCGCAACATGGAAAGATACTGCTCATCCTTGCCATCTACTTGGGCAGGGAAACACTCCAGTCAGAATTTCACTAATTACATAGAGAAGTACAGAATCTTAAAGCTGATTCACTGGTCTGTAGAAAGCAGGAGTAGGAATTGGCAAGGTGAGACAGTTATGATGTTCAAACCAGAACAGGTTTTGGAAGTGATGCTGACATGGTATGAACAACTGTCCCCAGACCCTACAGCTCCCCAACAGTGTTCTTCATTTATATAACAAGGGAAACAAGGGAACTGATGACATTCCTAGGATTGTAATTTGAAGAATACTATAATTTTTTTGCAAGAGGTGAGCTTCTTGTGGAGACTTCTCATGGATGTGATCAGCATGCACACAACATATTACAGTCAAAGGAAGGAGAAAATCCCTATTTTTCGCAAAAATCACTACCTACAAGGTAAAAAAACATAGTCAAAGATTGTCAGCAAATACAGAAAAATAAAGTATCTCAATGTTGTGGCTCAAAGCTAACCTTTGCTCACTGGAATCTGCACGGCTCCTCTGGGGACTGGAATACTTCTTCTTCCTGCTCTCCCGCTCTTCTTCAACAGACTCTTGAAAATTCTGTTTAACACACAACTACAAAACAAGGACGAGTATCACTTTTTTAAATGAAGAAAATGACACCAAAATGTAGTTCAAGTTAGATAGCATCCCAAGGAAAACAATACTCAAGTATTACTTGCCCAGAGTACTGTAGCACTACAAGTAATCAAGCACCACAGTCTGTTAAGGGTTTTGGTCTCAAAATTTTCTTTTAATTTTTTTTCCTGCAGAAGAGACGTCCCCAAATAAAACCACTTTGATGTTTTGTTTCTAAACAGGATTAATGAAAGACAAGATCTCTCTCTTCCTGAACCTTTACACATGAAGTCTGGAGTCACCTCTCCAAGTAGGGAAGTCACTAGCTGACATTTTAAATAACAGCTTCAAGGCAAACCCTGCTCCCAGGGTGGAACTGGTCACGTTTCTTGCTGGCCTCCACCACAGCAGGTTCAGAAGTCTGTCAGCTGTACCACTACTGCAAACCATTGACCCATTCTACACTTCTGCAGCCATTTCACACTGCTTACATGTTACTGTAAATTTTGGTGGAAAAACTTTACATGCACAGATCTTTAAAAGACCTTTTTTTCCAAGTGAAACCAAAAGGAAGGCTTCCTGCATCCTTGTAGAACAGGATTATCTGGGGAGAACAGGTAGAAACACTCAAGACTTGGCTTGACAGGGCTCTGGAGAGCTCCACCTGCAGTCCTGCTCTCAGCACAAGGTGTATCCCATGGTACCTGGGGTCCCCTCGAGCCCAGACCTCACTGTGATTCGATGTGTGGTTTGTTTCGTGGCCTCTGTGTGTAGGAATCACACCACACCCTGAGCTTTAGGACACATCGTGAAGGCCTTGCTGATGTCAAAGTAACTAATTAATGTCCTGATTCTGTAACGCTGTCCCATAAAGCTGTCCTAGATATCATCTTTTGCTTATTGCCACTCCTCTCCAACCCCCCCAAACCTCCTCCTTTGCCCCCACCACAGCACTGGTTCAGTCAACTGAAGGTAGTTCTAAAGGACTTCCTATAAATTATGACAGTACTTTGAGAACAGAGGGGAAAGCTCTTACAGTGAAAGTCTTGTATAGTGGCCAATTATGAACTGCCCTAAGCAAAGCTATTTCCATGAACTGTTAAAACTGCGCCACATCTATGTCTATTCCAGGCAGACTCTGCAAAGGGATGTAAAATGTTCTTGTCTGAATCATCACCTTCCATGGTTCTTTGGACACACAAAGATCATTAGTCACAATAGAGTATATTTTTCTGTCACATTTTGCCTCACAAATGTAGGAGAGCTAATCTGAAAATAAAAGGCAGGCAGAATAAATAACATTACCTCCTCCTTGACTTCTTCTTTCTCTTGCCCTGCAGGCTTCGCCTCTGCCTTTGTGGGCTCAGCAGAAGGAAGGTAACTCTTGGTGTACAAACTTTCAAAAAGTTTATCTACAAACCCTGAAGTTTCTGAGGATACAGAACACAAGAAAATACTGTTACTTATGCATTTAAGTGCATGCCTACATTTACCAGAGAACACCCTGAAAACAGTCAGGTGGGCTGCTTGCAGCAGTAGCACCTCAGATTAATGAGCATCAGCTGAAGGAGCTGGAATTACATTTGTGGCACTTGAGGCTGTTCATTTAGAGAAAGAAATTCTTCACGTATATCAAAGGCAGCAACAGACACTTCTGTTCTAAGGGGCAAGCATGATTGGAGTTTGTGAACAGGGAGCAAGTCCACAGTTATCCACAAGTTCCATCAGCTACACTCAGCAGCCTCTTCAGGGCACTTTTTATGAGAGTAAATAATTCTCAACAACCCCATCAGCAGTTCAATGTCACAAGAAATGCACAACAACTTTCCCAATGAGTGTCAGACTTTCAGGTATTTAAACACTTGACTATGAAGCAAATCGCCACATGTGAAGCTCCCCAGCAATCTGAAGGATTAACATGGACCAGGTTTTCCAAAGTTACCAAACACCTGTCAGAGAAGCTTCTGGCAACATGACTGACACTTTAAATTAAATTGCTTTTATTTAAGAACATTTCCTCTCACCCACTGTGAAAAGTCCAAGTTACATGACTTCATCTTACGATTATTGATTTTTAATCACAAGTTCTTTATTCCTTCACACTCTGTATGAAATAATCTTAGCTACCAAGAAACATTTTGAAGGCAGTAGTGGTGCATCACCCTCCCTCCTCCCACCAAGAGCCGAAGCCCCCAGACAGCCATGGCTGTGCAGAGCACCACACCTTTCTGCAGGAACACATCCAGCTGGTCAGCACAGAAAGCTTTCAGCTCCTTCTCGGGCTTGTCTTTCTTCACTAACGCCACGACATAGTTGGCCAAGGCTGAGGGGTCTGCATCACATCTAGTGAGAGAGAGAGCTGTGCTTGGCTGCTGCAGGATGCCAACCCCGGGGGCACAGTCACTGGAGAGCCCCCAGGAGCTCCTGCAACATCCCTGGGCTGCTGGGCTCACACTCAGCACCAGCACAGCTGCACTGGGGCCATGGAGCCAGAAAAGAGCTTTTTGCAACCACAGCCCAATATTTTAGTTGCCTTGTGACCCACCCTTCCAACTGCACCTGACAAAGCTGCCCCTTCTCTGCTCTTCCTGAGTTCTGCTGAGAGAAAACCACCTTGCTTTTGCCCAGACAGACCCACTCGAGGGCAGCTGAGCAGCTGCCACTGCTGCTGAACCTCCTCCCAGCCCAGCAAGCACACCTCAAATGGCTCTACAGGACCAGGGAAGGCGCTGCAGAAGGACTGAGAAGGATTAAACTCTGCTTAAAAACTAAAAACCTTGTTATAATGGAGGTCAGAAAATGTCACAGAGGTCCATTTTCAATATACACACAGACACATTCTGCACAGCTTCAGTGACTATCCTGATGTGCTGGGGTTTCCTCCTCAAGGATACTTCTATGCTGTATTTTACAGTAACCTTTTAATGCTGCTAAAACACCTAAAGGGGAGCAATTACTGACCCAGGTTCTCTCCCCACACTCCCTCACCCTTGTCTGGCTCCACAAAGACCAAAGACACCAACTTTGTGCAGTAATACTTCAACGCTAATCTTTAAACTGGATATTGCTTTAGATTCCATTTTTCAGCTACTAGGAACACCCCAGGTATGAAATAGAGTAACAGTGTGATTAAGTCACAGCTCCTTGTTTGGCCCCTCAAAGAGTACAGATGCTAGATATCAGGTGGGGACAGAAACCTAAAATACTCAGAAGATTTAAAAAAAAATAAATTAATATTTAAAGAGAAGACTGTGTATTTTCTGAGAACAGTAACTCTGAAACAGAAATAAAAATTATGAAGTATAGATACCTCAAAATAATCTCAAGTAAGAAAAAGATCCAGAAAACAAACAAAAGGCAAAAAGCCAAGCAGAGGGCAACTGGTGACAGAAATAAAAATCCTCAATGAGCAGCAATCAAGCAGCTCTACTCTCATATAGCCTCCAACAACATCCAAACCTCCACTGAAAGCCTGGGTAAATGAAGCAATTAAGAACAAAGAAACCACAAATTGACAGATTTTACAATTCTTACACACAGAGAGAAATAACCTGTATGTGATGCATTCACTGTGTGTGATGTACTGGGGCCCTCACCCAGTGACTATAAATCTTCAATTTCAAATAGAGGAGACAATCCCTCACTTCACAACCACTGCCCTTCCTCCCTCCATATGTCAGTCCCTCCCAAGCACCCCATCCCATTATGCAGTACAGGAGCACACAAGGTGAGGGCACTTCTCCAGGTAAGCCAGTCTGTATTGTCACTCTAGTGCCACTAAAGAGACCCTGACTGTCAGGGCCCACTGGCCAACTCCTTGATTCTCTGCCTCACATTCCACAGTGCAGCTCAAATGCCCAAGGAGCGCTGGACATTGACTGGACTTGGCAGGGAAAGTGCAGGAGCACCAGTCATGCTCCAGTCTAGAGACTTTCAGCTGGGTTTGACCAAAAACCAGAGAAACCCGTGATTATAACAAGGGGAAAAGAAAATTTTGAAGAACTTCCAAAAGCCTAATACTTAATGATGACTACTGAGCAGACCTAAGGCCTACTTAAACCACTTCCCACAGGCCTCGGTTGTACTTCACAGGACACCTGAGCCTGGCCAGGCACTGACAAGAAGCTTCCCCTGGTGAGACCCACTGACCCCTCGCTGTGCCTGCGCCACCAGCACCAGCTGTGTTCAGGCACTGCAGAGCTTGGGACAAGCACAAATCCAGCACCACTTTGCAGCCAGGATAAGCTATCAGAACCCATAAAATGCATGGCATGGCCTGGATCCGCACTCACTCCATCCCAGTCCCACTCCCACTGTCAGCAGCAGCAAGATGCAAATGCAGAGTTCCCACAGTTTTAATGTTATCCCTGCTTTTATCAGCTCCTGCAGCAGCCCTCGGCTCTGCTCCCAGATGACAGAGCTGGGACTTAAGTCGACAGCACAGCCGGAGCAGCAGTTGGGAGCACACAGAATCACAAAGGTTGGAAAAGAGCTCCCAGACCATCGAATCCAATCCCAACCCAGAGCACTGAGAGCCGCGTCCAGGCCCTCCTTGGACGCCTCCAGGGATGGGGACTCCAAAGCTCCCTGGGCAGCTTCTTCTACTGTCTGAACACCCTTTCCATGCAGGAATTCCTGTTGATGTCCACCCTGAGCCTGCCCTGACCCAGCCTGAGGCTGTTCCCTCTCCTCCTGTCCCTGTTCCCTGGGAGCAGAGCCCGATCCCCCTCACTGCCCCTCCTGGCAGGGAGTTGTGCAGAGCCACAAGGTCCCCCCTGAGCCTCCTTTTCTCCAGCCTGAGCCCCCCTAGCTGCTCGTCATCAGACTTGTGCTCTAAACCCTTCTTCAGCTCCGCTGCACGTTGCAGGACAAAAGGCCCCCGGCACCTCCCCGGGCCCGGGCTGTCCCGCACTCCGGGCGCGCCGGGCCCGGGCCACAGNGGCTCCAGCAGCTTGGCCAGCCAGGACTTGAGCGCATCTACGCTCTCGATGATCATGGTGGCCCCGCGCCGTCCGCTCACAGCTCCACCGCCGCCATCGCCGCGACCTGCCCGGCGCCGCCCGCAGCGCAGCCTGCTGGGCACGGCCGGGGCGGGGCCGCGCCGCCAGCACCAATCAGGCAGCGCTGCTCTGCGCTGCCAACCAATGAAAGCCGCCCAGAGCCCGAGCCGAGGGTCAGGGAGAACCAGCAAGTTTGGTAGAGCGAGCGCATGAACCCGCGGCGACATCTTGGGGGGGGCGCTCTTAAAGGGACAGTGGCCCAGCGGGCGCACCCCTGCGACAGGCACAGCGGGCTCATTTCCCCCAGCCCGGCCGGGACGAGTGGCCGCAACGATCGCTCCGTTCGCTCTCCTTCCCGCCCTCCTTCTGTCCCCTCCCTCCACGCTAAAAAATGCCTGGTGTCCCCCCACCCGCTGCCTTGGTACGGCCTGGGCTCCCCCGGCCGCTGCCGCTGTTGGTACGGCCCGTGCGGATCCCGTCAGGCGCGGCAATATGGCGGTGAGTGTGGGAGGAGGGCCGGGGAGTTTGGCTTTGGGGCTCTTCGGGGGCTCGTGGCATTCCCTGGGCTTCCTCCCCGGCTCCTCAGGGTCACTCTTCGGCGCCGCGACCTCCGGGAAGAAGGTCCCATAGGGGCGGGCATAGGGCCTTTGCCCGGCGGCTGTGGCCTCTTGGTGTAAAAGTCTTAGGAGTGTCTTGGTTTTGATGGGAAAAAGCTAAATCTTCAACCCTTATGAGTGCAGAATGGGTGTGTCTGTAATGCGTGTGTGCTTTAGCAATTCCTGTGTGTTATGTAGTGAAAGAATAAGATCCTCTAATACTTGCCATATGTTACGTGATAAAAAGAATGAGGGGAAGGGCTACTGAACACTGATTTAATTAAAATCGCTTGGAAAGCTTTACCTGACAAACTTCGTGAACTAGAATGAGAGTTATTACCAGGCCCTCTTCCTCGCATAGGGACTGTTGTTTCCACTTTATGTATGTCAAGAGGAGGATGCATCATATGGGTTTATGGAGAGACTGGAATAAAACCAGGATTCTATGAGTGTTTTCTTTTACGATTAATATCCTCTTCCACTTCCCCAGTTCAGACCCGAGTTCATTCTTTATTGGCAAGATGGTCAGAGTGTGCGCCTTGGCTCCTGCAGAGTCCTTTGCCATGCAAAGCGGTTGTTAAAGCTTTCCTCACAGGCCTTAGGTGCAGTTTCAGGAGGATGGATCTCAGGACGCAGGTCTGCAGAGCCGTCACTGCTGCTCTGCTGAGAGGTGTTGCTGCAGAGCTCTGGAGCACTGCTTGCCCATACCCAAGGAGTTCAGGGGTGGTCTGTGATAGGTTACAGGTCTGATATTTCTTACCCTGTTCAGCCAGACTTCTCTTCCTCTCCCTGTTGAACAGGAGCGTAAAGGAACAGCCAAAGTGGATTTCCTGAAGAAGATTGAAAGAGAGGTCCAGCAGAAGTGGGACAGTGATCGAGTGTTTGAGATCAATGCTGCAGACAGGAAGGACCAGAGGAGGTATCATTGTACTCCATTTTTTACTGGTTGAAATGTCTTTTGATTCCAAATCTGATGGGGGGGAAAAAGTGGCCCCTTTGTAGTGAGCAGTATTCATGGCTCAGCTGGAGGGACTTGCTCACACATCGTTGACATTTCTGTAGCTGATGACATAAAGCAGCTGAGTAAGTCTGTGGTTGAGTTCCAGCAGGATGAGAGAAGCTTTTTCATTGCCCGGTGATGTCAGTACTCTCTGTGGTCTTAAAATCAGGTTCTCTTTGGTGACTTGTACTCTTTGACACGGAGGAGGTTCCTCTGTGTGATGCCTGAGCCCTCACCACTGGGGAGATTTCACTTTGAGGGAAGGTGTGTCCTGCTCTCCTCACAGAGCACAAGGGTTACACAAACGCCCAGGTCCTGCTGCAGACCAACCTCTTGTACTTTTGTAGAAATGGAGGAAGGCCAGGTGTGTACGTGTGTGTGACCATTACTGTTCCTCAGATGATGGGCTGTGGTTTCTTTTCTTGCATGAACTGAATTGCACAGGTTTGTCTCACCACTTGGTTGGTTGTGGTGTTTCATAAAGAACTCTGCCTTCTGTCTGCTGGCTTTGTTTAACGTTTTGCTTTGATATTGACTTTCTGCTCAGTTGGTATGATGTTCCTGAGTTACTGTCTCTGTTGTAGATGTTTTTCTCCTGGGTTATGTTTCCTTCCAGCTGGTTGCTTGCATGATTGTTTTCAGCTGTCTGAAATTGGCTGTGAAGAAGTGGGCAGGTGTGGCCCTGCTTTGGGCTCTGTGCTCCCAGGTGAGGCAGGAGCACTGCTGCACTGAGGGCTCTGCCAGCCCGGACGGGGGGAGGTCCCCGAGGGTTCTGGCTGAGGATGAGCCACCTTGGCCAGCACCGGCTGCATCCCCAGAGGGGTTAGAGCAGAGCTGCCGGGAGCGAGAGCCTTTCACAGGTGCAGGGAGTGCTCTGCACTGTTGGGGAAGACTGTGTGACTCTTGCTTTTATTTCTGCCCTAGAGTAAACCCTGAGAAAGTTGTTTATCCTCTGGGAATGCACAGTTCCTTTGGGACTGGTGGGCTCCATGCTCTTCACAGATGTGGAAAGGCTGCCTGGGCAAACAGCATTAATCCTGTGGGAAGGTCTCTGACTGGAAAAGCAGTGAGCTTGGCACTATGAGGTTAATATTTGGTGTGTGGGAAAGTCAGACTAAACCAAGATAATAACTGAAGTGGTGTAACAGATGGCAGATTCTAAAACTGTAGATTTTGCAAGCAAACAAATGACTTGGCCTTTATTCTTGCATGTTAATAGATTGAGGGAGTGTGTGAAGGGAAGAGAAAGGTGTGGAGTGCAAAGGTAGAGGTAGAAATTCGGTGTCCTAGATGTAAATATTTTCTTAGCTGCTTTGAGAGCTCACCTTTCAACAACATAATACGTCTTTGAAACACCCTGCAACAATATATCCCTGTGAAAGGAGTGATTGCTTACAGCCTGCCCTTCAAATCTGAACTCACACAGTGGGAGATTAAATAAATTACTTTCAGTCTTTGCTGTAGTTAGTTAATAGAAGCAGGATTAGAATTTGTTGCTTTTGGGAACATGCTATATCTACTTCGGTGTTTTTGTGTGATGTCAGTCCTCTGTGGGTTTTTTCTCTCATGTTTATTTTTTAAAGATGATAAAATCTGTTAGTGGATCAGCTCATTAAAATCAAAGACTCATATTACTGGCAAGGAAAATATTTTAACGTCACTGTGAGCTGATAATAGCTGAACATACCAGTTACCTGTTTTGCTTGTGTGCTGTCTGATGGTCATTTACACAGCTAATTAAGTGTTTTAATTCTTTGGCTTTCTTCTCAGCAAAGGGAAGTACTTCGTTACCTTTCCTTACCCCTACATGAATGGCCGCCTGCACCTGGGACACACATTTTCCTTATCTAAATGTGAGGTAAAAATTCTCCTTTGCTGATACCTTTAAATACTCTCCAGAACAGTTTTGAGCTAACAGGATGCTGTGTCGATTCCTTTATAGCTTTAGTAAAGACTTATTAAACTTTTTTTCCCATATTTTCAGTAGGAATATTGCTAGGTGAAAGGGAAATTCCATTAATGTCTTTTTTAATTTGATGAGATGGGGCTGCAGGTGTTTGCCCTGTTTGTTCTGTGAATTGAGATTTTTAGGAGATGCTGCTCAATGGCTCAAACTTCACAAGAGATCTGTCCCTTTTGTTTGTGCTTGCTGTGCTCTCCGTGGGGGCAGGTTTTGGGCAATGGTGGGTGGGATTCCACAACAGCCTTGTTTTTGCACCCATTGGTCTCTGGTGGAGCCAGCCTGGAAGCCATAGGGACAGGCCTGGGAACAAACTCTAGTTTCACCTTCATGCCAGAGTTCCTCCTCAGCTCTGTCACCTGTGGGTAGCTGTGTGTTAGAGAAGGAGTCACACCTGTGTTTGAGCAGTTGCTGGCTCAGCCTGGGGCTGTTTCAGCTGTTCCATTTCCCTGTCTGTAGTTTGCAGTTGGGTACCAGAGGCTGAAGGGGAGGAGCTGCCTGTTTCCCTTTGGGCTGCACTGCACGGGGATGCCCATCAAGGTAAGAGTTTTGCAGTTGCTGGGAGTTGTTTCTGATGGGGTTTTTATCCCTAGGGCTGCTTGGAGCCTTGCTTACTGTCCATCCCCAACATCACCTTAATTTACTTAAAAATTCACCAAGACTGTGATTTGGAACCTGAATTTGTAATAAACATGTGTTGTGCTTGAACTATAACATCACTTTAGAAGATAAGGTGCTGGAATATTAAATTTTACCTGTTGTATGTTTTCCTTTGTGAGAAAGTCCTTACAGTAAACCTCTTCCTGGCCTGGAAGCTGTTCTGGAAGTGGCAGGATCTCCTAGATGTTAATGCAAGGTCCAGAAAAAGTTTAAAGCACTTAGAGCGTGGAATGCAAAATGTTATCAGTAAACCCCACTCGTTGGCCGTGATTGCAGGCGGTGCCCTGGCTGACACACTCCCCGTAACTCTGTTCAGGCTTGTGCAGATAAGCTGAAAAGAGAAATGGAATTGTATGGTTGCCCACCGGAATTTCCTGATGAGGAGGAGGAAGAGGAAGAAAATTCTGGTAAAAAAGAGGAAGAAATTATCATCAAAGACAAAGCAAAAGGCAAAAAGGTAAAGTTTAAGCCAAGCCTTCCTGGACTGAGAGCTGTGCTCTCAAAACTTCAGTGTGCACATTGTACGCTTTTCTTCCTTTGGGCTCACAGAAACCTTGATACAAAGATTTTTATGGTTTTTTCCAAGGTAGCTCAGTTGCCTTTAAGGTAGACTTGAAAAAATGCATTAACTACATGGTTCCAGAGGTACTATGTTAATGCATGAACCCCTATTGGTAAGCTGATGCACTGCCTAATAGTTTCCTGATAAAAAAAGGATCAGATCCAGAGTAATACTGTCATGTTTTTCTCTTTCTTTTTTAATCCATTCATGGAACATTCTTAAGCAGGTTGTAGAAAATAGCCCTGCTTTCTCAGAGGTAGAGGATATGTATTCCTACTGTTCTGATTATTGTTTTTTAAGTTGGTATCTAGCCAATTCTGTCTAGATAGGCTCAGTAAAAACATCCAAACTATTTTTGCTTACCAGATATTTAAATGAGATTTAGGATTTTGGGCGTATCCCAAAGCAAGGCAAAGAATCAAGTCTAGGAGAAGCTTAGAGATGCTCTTTATGTTGTTTATGTATGCTCAAGAGCACTAGAACTACTGGGTTTGGGGTTCTGGCTGCTCTGCAGGACAGAAGGTGTGACCTTGCCTAGGTCACTGTTGGGGAGAGACAGGAGATTCTCAAGGAACAGCAGGTGGGCAAAGTACCATGAGCAAAGTGACAGCAGCAAAGGTTTTTGGTACAGAGGTGCAGGGCTAACCTTTCCATGGTGCAAACACCTGTGGGTTTGAGCAGGGCCTCAAGAACAGGCCACTCCCTGCCAGGTTGTTGTGGCACAGCCTCTGCAGGTGTTTTGGACATCAGCATGGAACAGTTGGGAGGAGGAGGCTTAGGGAATGTACAGTGAATACAAGGTATGGTAGAATGGAAACTTTTATCAATTACCCTCACTGTTAGAGGGAGGACGTGAGAATATTTGTATTAACTTGTGTATCTGGAATGTTAAATGGAGTAACATTAACAGAGGCAAATGCTCCTGTGACAAGACTGGGCTTCTTCCTAGTCCCAATTGTTCTTCCAGAGCAAGGCTGCTGCCAAGACTGGCTCTTCCAAGTACCAGTGGGGGATCATGAAGTCCTTGGGTCTGTCTGATGAAGAAGTGGTCAGTTTTTCTGAAGCTGAGCACTGGCTGGATTATTTCCCTCCCCTTGCTGTCCAGGATCTGAAGAGCATGGGATTGAAGGTGACTCTGGGAGATTCTAACCTCAATTACACAGGCAGCCATACCTGTATTGTTACTGTGTTGGTCAATGTGCTGCTGCTTCTCCTTGAGATTTTCTGTGTAATACCAGCATAATTCCAGGAATGTTTCTGATGTTTAGGGAATTAGTCATTTAACCTTTTAATGGTCCTGGGTGATAATTAAGTGCTTTCTTATGTAGAATTTATACCCTGTGCAGTGGTCACAGATGGAAATGAGTCCAATAAAGACATTATGACCTATGGTTCCCATGTGAGATAACTTGTCTGTGGTCAGTATTGACAATAGTTCTGTTCAACATCACATCATTTTTCCTAAAAGTACTTGTCCTGCTGACAACAAATTTTTGAAAATGAAGAGAAGTAAAGATGATGAAATTCAGCCTGAATGGTTGGTTAAAACTACTACAAAACCTCTGAATTACTCAGTTGGTGGAGGGTCCTCATGTCTTTGACATCTCTGCTCTGAGAGAGCAGGCACAGATGTGTGTTTAAGCTTATACGTACTTGCATTGTCTTTTTGTTTTTAAAATAATAGTTATGGTATTATGAGATTCCTGTGATTTCTTGGTTGTGCTTACTTACTGGAGCCTCTTGCCCATTTTCAGGTGGACTGGAGGCGTTCCTTCATTACAACAAATGTCAATCCCTATTATGATTCCTTTGTGCGATGGCAATTCCTTACACTCAAGGAAAGAAATAAGATTAAGTTTGGCAAACGGTAAGCTGCCACTCAGCTCTGAGTTTTTGGGAGTGTGGATAAGCTCAGCTGTACCAAAGACAGCCCTGTGACACATCTCTAGAGCATGCTTGTAACTCACATGAAACCAGCATCTTCCATTGCTGGTGCTCTGCCTGATGTAGTGAAGTGTAGTTGTTGTGCCAACAAAGCATGTGAGATTTGTCTTCTGGGTTTAATTTTTCTGTGGGTACAAACTCCAAGCAAAAAAGGGTGAATTCTGAAAGCTCTTGTGAAAGCTGAACATTGGTGCTGATGGAAACAGATCCACATTAAATTTGAAAATACCTCTAAGAGGTCTTTTTTTCCCAGACAGCTATATTTTTTTTCTTCTTCCTCTATACATTATTTTACTCACTGCTAAATGAAAATATACTTTTTTTCTAGATACACAATTTATTCGCCTAAAGATGGACAGCCTTGCATGGATCATGACAGGCAAACAGGAGAGGTAATATTTTTACTTGATGCTTTCATGTATTGCTTATGATCTTAAATAGTGAATGGGAAGTAAATTGTATCTTAGAGCAGAACATAATTTGTATGTGCAGAGTCACTGGCTCTCAGCTGTAAGTGCCTGTGAAAATTGAATGAACTCCTCTCTTGAGCAGATTTGCCTGGAACTATGGACAGTATTTTCCATTGTAGCTGGTTTCTGTGATTGACAATCCGTGCCAGCAGCACCACTCCATTTTGTTGTTAATAAACAAGCTGTTGTTAACTTAGATGTTGCTGAGACAGTGTCTGTGACAGGTATGTTTTTGGCTGTAGGAATACAGTATAACCTTTCTGCAGTCTGCATTTTAGGGAACAACCTTTCATATGAACTCAAATAGGATTTACTCTGAGGAAAGCATCAGTAGCTTAAATAACGTTTGGATTAGATTCCTAAGAATAGGATTTCTTTTCTTTCCTACTCAAGTGAGTTTCATTTATTGATTGTTGCATTGTTTGTGGCAATTGTAGGGTGTTGGGCCTCAAGAATACACGCTGATAAAAATGAAGGTGTTGGATCCTTACCCTGCAAAATTGAGGTAGGTCTTGACTTTTTAGTGGCAGATGGGCTCTGTCTCCTGGCCAGAACTGACCATTGAATTAAACAGTCTGTTTTGCATAATGCAGAATTTAATTTCACTGTGTTATTTCCACCACTTCAAAGACTGGGTCAGAATTTTTAGCTGCTCTATTTGCTGTGTCAGTGTGAAACTCATGTTGGAATTTAAAGAAAAAAGGAAAGAAAGTGGAAAACCCACAACGAATTAATGACCCACTTTTGTCTCTTAGGAAACATTGCTTGAAGGTTGATGTTAGTTTAAAAGCCTATTTATGATCAGGAATGGTTTCCTTTCTGTAACTTATTGAATACTTTTGCCCCACAGTGGCTTGAGAGGAAAGAACATCTTCCTGGTGGCTGCCACACTCAGGCCAGAGACCATGTTTGGCCAGACCAATTGCTGGCTGCGCCCGGACATGAAGTACATTGGCTTTGAGACTGCCCATGGGGACATCTTCATCTGCACCCAGCGTGCTGCCCGAAACATGGCCTACCAGGGCTTCACCAAGGACAACGGGGTTGTGCCTGTGGTCAAGGAGCTGATGGGAGAGGTGAGCATCCTGCAGTGTGCTCCTAGTAGTTTAAGTTTCTTGGCATTTGGTATTTGACTTTTCTACCAATAAATAACCTATATCCTGTCTCAAATAGTACCACACATTTCCGAATGTACTTCCTCCTTGTCCATCTGCATATAAAATGTATTTAATTTGTTTGTAATGTGTCAGGAAAATTTGCAGAAAAATTGAAGAATATCAGCCAGGAGAGCTTGCTCTACTAGGCTGGAAGCCCCTGCTTTACTGTAATGCTCTTCCTTTGTGCTGCTCAGGAGATTGTTGGTGCTGCACTCTCGGCACCCCTCACCACCTACAAGGTCATTTACGCCCTGCCCATGCTCACCATCAAGGAGGACAAAGGTAACTGCAGCAGAGCCTGTTGGATGGGCACTGGCATTCAGTGTGTGGGGACTAATCCTTTCATCTGTTTATCTTTTCCTCTGCCAAGGAACTGGAGTAGTGACAAGTGTTCCCTCTGACTCTCCAGATGACTTTGCAGCCCTGAGAGACTTGAAAAAGAAGCAGGTCAGTCATTTAACTGAATTGTTTCTATTTCCTTTCCCTAGTGAGGAGGGTCAAAAGTGAATATCCAGTGGGTAAAATGAAACTCGCTTTAATTGGCATTTTGCCATCTCTAACTTGAAATCAAAGCAGTTAAAAATAAACTAAGTTTAAACTATCTGGGCTAGGACAGATGTTTGGGGTTTTTTTTCAGACTTCAGGTCTGAATTTTGGATGAGAATCATGTAACTTGTGCTGCATGTTAAGGAAGAAAAGAGTTCCAGTGAGACAGAAATGAATTCCTGTTATGGAAATGACTCCCAGAAATGAGATAAAGATTCTCTGTGAATTTCAAATGAGACTAAAAGTGGTTGTTACTAACTGCAAGAGTTCATCAGTGTCTGAACAGCTATCCCTGGCTACTGAATGTTTCCATTCATTTCAGGGTAGAGCAATATCAGTTTTTTCCCTTTTAAAAGATGTAGATGGTTATGGCAAAGAATCACCTGGAAGTGAGACGGGGATTGAGCTTGGGTGTCAGAAATTGTGAGAAAGCAGGGAAGTGGCTTTGACTGATCTGTAATAAAGCATTATGTTCAAAAAAGACACTATGAATGGATAAAAACCTTTAAATGTTGAATACTTCTATCTGTTGCTTTTTTTCTTCCAACTTTCAAGGCTTTAAGGGTGAAGTATGGCATCAGAGATGAAATGGTGCTGCCATTCGAGCCGGTGAGTGCACCCAGATGTGTCCATCTTACAGCACACAGGATGTTGTGTCACTGATGAGAAATGAGCCAGGAGCTTTCTCTTCCAGAGTTTCTATTTAAAGTCCTCCTCAGCTGAAAGAGCTGATAAACTTAGTTTTCATATTTTCCTGTAGTTACAACCTTTGGTCTCTTAAGGGTTGCAACCAAGATTTGTTATTCTATGCTCTACTTCAGAGAGAAAGGAAATTATCAAATTTTATGGGAATTTTTGTTTTGGAATGCATCATTCTACTGATAACCTGTTGGCTGATTAAAACTTAGTGCCCTCATGGCCAGATTAGGAGTGTATCTGCTCTATGCAAAAAGCTGAAGTCCCACAGAGGCAGTTTTCACTAGAAAATGCAGGTTACAGGTAAAGCCATCCCAGTATTCTGCAGTACCTATGGTTCCACATGCCAGCTCCTGTCCTGGGACAGCTCAGTGTGGTGTCATGTCATGGGATACACCTGAGCAGCTCAGGAGTCTCACTGGGGGCTGCCACAACTTCTGGACAATGGGAGGAATTGCACAATGTGTTGTAAGCCCTGTGTAACTTGGGTTAGATGCTGTGAATGTACAGAGCGAGCAGTGGGGTGCAGGAGGGGTTTGACAGCCCTTTGTTCATTTTCAGGTGCCCATCATTGAAATCCCAGGCTATGGCAACCTTTGTGCTCCATTTATCTGTGACGAGCTCAAAATCCAGAGCCAGAATGACAGAGAGAAGCTTGCAGAGGCCAAGGAGAGAGTGTACCTGAAAGGATTCTATGAAGGAGTAAGTAATAAAAGATTTTGGCAAGTGGTTTCTTGGTGAGCTTAACTAGGAGGAAAAAAAGGCAGGTAAAGAATTTAAAAAAAAAAAAAAAATCTCAAGAAAGAGGGACAGTGTCTTTTTTTTCCCCAAGGGCTTTTCATTTAGATTCTTCCTGCAGTAAGGTTCTGCAGTTGGAGGAGTGATGTAAACTTGGAGAAAGTTTCCACTCATACATTCCTCTGTTCTCTGACCATTATAACCTGATTTCTGAACAAGTGATCACCTTCTGGGGAGTTGATCCATTTTCTTGCAAGTATGGTTTGGGAAACTGATATGAAATGAGCAAGGTGTTGCTGTGTTGTTGTTTGCAGTGTTTTTGTTTTGGTTTTTTTGGTTGGAGTTTTTTGTGTGTGTTTTGTTTGTTTGGTGTGTGGAGTTTATTTGTTTTTGGTTTTTTTCTCCTGTCTTTACCTCAGTAGCTCACCATGTGTATTTCTCAACTGTTCTTTTGTAAGCAAGCAACAGTTTTTATTTCTGACTCTTTGCATTCTGTCATCTTCGTGGATCCTGACATGTGTACAAACTGGTTTTGGGTAAAGATGACTACACCTAATGACAAAAAGCAACATGTGTACTCATTTTTTGCATGTCAAAGATTGTAGTACCTGCTACTTCCTTATATTGACTTGAACACCTGTGGCACCTATTTCTTGTGAAATTTTGAAAAGAAGTAATCTCCTGTGACCCATATTTTACAGGTGATGTTGGTGGATGAATTCAAAGGACAAAGAGTTCAAGATGTCAAGAAACACATTCAGAAGCTGATGTTGGACAAGGTATGTGACAGTGTGCACATAGCTGCTTCTGAATTGTCCATTTTGTCCTTTTCACAGAGCTGAGCCACCAGAGAAACACCTGGTGTGGTTCTGCAGCCCTCAGGGTGCTTTGGGTCGCTACAGAGAGAGGGACCTGCTGTTCTTGGGCTGAGCAGCTTAATTAGAGTTCTCTTATTCCCTGCCTTATTCTGTCCCCCTCCCTAGGACATTGCCTGGTGGTTCAGTTTATTCTTTAATATAGCTGGGAGGATACTGGAAGTGTAGGACTTGAAGGACACTTGAACTGTCAAGTGTCTTTCAAGCCAGTGAAGGGGATGTGTGATGTGCAAATGCCCCATTGCTGGGCTCATCCTTCAGGGAAGGGAGAGCAGTAAATGAACAGTGATTGTGGCATCCCTCTAATGAGACTCCCTGATAAGCATTGGCAGTGGGAGAGGCTTCAGGCATTTAGTCATTATTCCCTTGTTGTGGCATTGTTATGTCCAGATTATAACGTAACCCATCACCCTGCATTGGCACACATGGTGTGTGCAAGTAGATTTGAAGCTCAGCATCCCATTTTCCTTGGCCTTTTCCCCTCCCTCTGTCCCCCAGAGCTTCCTAGGAGCTGTTTCAATCAGGGGGCATAGTCAGTGGGGAATATTTTGTGCTTATGTCCTCCTTTTCCTCATGTATTCTGTACAAAATGCTGTGAGCTGGTACCTCGGGGAAGTAGAGTCAAGCCTTGCCTCATTTTACCTGAGGGAATACTGAGGTACAGAGCCTGGGCAGTGGTAAGAGCCATGCAGTTAATGCTAGAAACCAAATTAGAATAGAGAAGATGCTTTTTTGTAAGTTGTCAGGATTTTCAATACTTTGCTAAGTACTTAAATCTCAGCTTTCATTGCCCTTCCAACTCTTAGGGTGAAGCCATGATTTATATGGAACCTGAGAAACAAGTTATATCGAGATCTGCTGATGAGTGTGTCGTGGCCCTGTGTGACCAGTGGTAAGTGAAAGAAAGCTGTAGTTACAAATTTGCTCTAATTGTTACACTACTTTTTGATTGCTTTATTACAATAAACCTTTCCTGGCTGTAGGTATTTAGATTATGGTGAAGTGAGCTGGAAGAAACAGGCGTCAGAGTGTTTGCAACATCTGGAGACGTGAGTTATGAACTGTGGCTGTAAAGGAGAGTGACTTTGCTGCTGCTGGTGGGGTCTGAGAGGGCTGAAAGCAGTAAGAGCTTCTTTCTTACAGGTTCTGTGAAGAGACTAGGAGGAATTTTGAGGCTACTTTGGGTTGGCTACAAGAGCACGCATGTTCCAGGACGTATGGCTTAGGTAGGCAAAACACTCCATTCTCAGTTGGTGCCTTGTAAGGATGGTACTCCCTGTCTCATTTGGAAGGTTTAAGTGCTGTATATATCCCACTGGTATAGGGAAGTGTGGGAACAACATTGTCCAACTTGTATCTTGGCCCAGCATCCCAGAGAAGGTGTGCTTTGTTGGAAGTGCATGGGGCTGGTAATATTTGCATTACTACAGGTCATCTGTGCAGCATCTTGGTAGCTTTTTGCCTGGGCATTGATTTGGAAGAGACCTCAAAAGAGGGGAACTAATACCATTTCTTGAACTTTCTCCTCGAATTCTGATTAGCCTTCATCTTGTGTAGCCTGATACGGGACAGCTGCTAGAAGTGCACTATAACCTGCAGCAGATGTTGTTGAGCTGAGCTGTGTCATGAAACTGATTCAAAATCAGAAACTGCTTGCTCTTGAGTAAAATTTTCAAATGCATAATTTAATTTTTAAACCAAATATTTTTAAAAACATAAGCATGAGTACTAATGTATATCTGTATGTTCATGTGTTCCACTGAGAATCATAAACTGCTTGTGAGTCGTGTGTGTGGGTAGGGGTGGTGCTGGTGGTGCCTGACCCAGCTCTCCCCATCCAGGGACCCGCTTACCCTGGGATGAGCAGTGGCTGATAGAGTCTCTCTCTGACTCCACTATCTACATGGCCTATTACACCGTGGCTCACCTGCTGCAGGGAGGGAACCTGAGGGGCCAAGGAGAATCTCCTCTGGGCATCAGGTAAGGTGATCAGAGTGAACCATTGAGTTCTCTTGTTTAATTGGGTGTGCCTATCTCCTGAATTGCTCTGCAGAAAGACTTGCCAAGGAGGCTGAGTCTTTGCTTTTGTGTGTAAAAAGCATCTTTATTAAACTTAGCCTATCATGAGCTGAGTTAGAATAAGTCTGCAGAGGGGAAATAAGGCAAGAGAGAAGAGTATGATAGGAAATGACAGAAAGAGAGGGAGTGGAGAAATGTCTCTGAAAGAACTGTGTGGAGAGTAAATCACCTTTTTCAATACTTGTTTGACTTGCCTTGAAATGGGCCTTGGCAGATTGTTGGGTGATTGGTTTCAGTGGCTGCTGAGGTGTCTGCTTGCTGAGACTGCTGTGCACCGTAATGAATTGTAGGCTCCAGTGTACAGAGGGAGCAGGATTTAGCTCTTGGTTTTTGTCATTGTCACTCTTCTGGAAGCTCAGAACCATCTTTTATCCACAATTTGTCTTTGGAAGTCTTCAGAACAAGAGGGGAGGAGTCATGTGACCTGTTGGTTGGAGTGGCTTTTGAAGTGTGGTGATAGGGATCAGAGAGATGAGATAGTACAGCTCAGTCTGAGTTGAAAATACACTTCAGATTGTGCCTTGAATCATCTGCTTTAATTCTGTGTGGTTTATGGACTAATTTCTGGAGCACTTTACATATTGGAATGGAAACTTTTCTTCCTTGATGCTATAACAAATCTGAAAACCATTTCACAAGTAAAGATTCTGATTCTTACGGACAGAAATGGCTCTGAGAGACTGGGTAAGGCTGTCATTTGGGCTCAAACCTCTCTAATTACAGAGAAGCTACACACGAGCTAGTCATGTCTGGAAACAAGCTTTGAAGTGAGCATCTTGGGCCCTGAATTACAGATTTGATGTAATTAAGCATGTACAATTAGAGTGCTCTCCTATGTGAGTAGATAACATCTAGCAGCCTTGGATAATGGTTTTTACTGATACTTGCTCTGTGGTGTGAAGAAAAAGGGGGTTTATGGCCCATACTTTCAGTTGCCTTCAGTTACAGTGAATTTGGCACCAAACATAAGCCAGTCACAGCACAGGAATTTAAAGCTTAGAACAAGAACTGCCAGAACCAAACCAGCAAACCTATGCCTGTAGGATTTATTCTGGACTGGTAGTACAGACCATCATCTGAGGTGGATTTTTAATGTGTATTGGAAGTACTTGGGGTCCAGAATGCTTTTTCTCTCTGCATAGCACAGGTCAAAGCCCCTTAGCAGGTGCTAACACATAGCAAACTTTGGCTTGAAAGTATTTAATTTGGAGTGCACACAGTATCTGGTGCAGTCTGCTGAAGTTCTGAGAGCCAGGAGTAAAAATCTCTGTAGAAACAAGAGGGATATGTGTTAGTGCAGCCCAGTGGCTGCAGAGCTGTAGGTCCCAGTTGCATCTCATCAGTATTTTCCTTCAAAGTTGTGGATCCTACCTCTGCTAAGTGGTAAGATGTGTCTTGCAGTAAATGTTAATTTTAAATGTTCATGCCATTCAAAGTGGGAAAAGACCACAAATATTTTCCATGTAGGAGGCAGCCTTGAATTGTACAGCAGTCCTCTCCTGTCCTCCTGCTCTTTGACTTCTGGGAAGCCAGAAGGAATGGCTCCATGAGACATAGCAGTGAGGGGCTCTCAGTATTCAGTTAAGGTCACAGGTGATGCTGAGGTTTTGGTGGTGACATTTGGAAAGAAAGGATCAGGTTTCCAGGATATTCAAGATTACACTTTAATTTTTAATCACTTTTTCTTTATGGGCGTCTTCATGTTTTATTGGGAAATCTCAAAGGGCAGTTTAAGCAGGGCATGGCTTGAGCAGTTCTGAATTTGTTTCTGGTGTTGGATTCACTCACCTGAACTCAGGCAAAGGCCCTGGGCACTGTCCATGTTTGCTGATCATGTGGACTGTGCTGTAAGGTTTAAACTGCCTTACAGAAAGTGCTGTGGAGTGTGAGGAGCTTTTACTGACTGTGGAATGTGGGGCTGATTCTGTGTAGGGCACATCAAATGAGCAAAGAGGTTTGGGATTACATCTTCTTCAAGACAGCTCCATTCCCTAAAACTGAGATTCCAAAAGAAAAGTTGGATAAGCTGAAGGAGGAGTTTGAATTTTGGTATCCTGTGGATCTCAGAGTTTCTGGCAAAGACCTTGTTCCAAATCACCTGTCGTACTACCTCTACAATCATGTGGCCATGTGGTCAGAACAAAGGTGAGTTGGGATGTGATGCAGGTAAAGCTGGAGGGTTTGCAGTTCTGTTACATTTGCTAATGGCCTTTGGACTGTACAACATTTAGAATTGTGTTGAAAATGTATTCTTTCATATTGTAGCTTTGAAACAGTTGTCTATTATAGAAGTTATTGAAATGGAAGGGTTCTTTACCATTATTTCCCCTGGTTTTCCTGCAATATCTCCTCCTATGGATTTTCCAGTGTTGAGTTGTATTCTTGCTCTGGAATTTAAGTGAGTTTATTATTAAGTCTCCTTAATTCCTTCTCAAGGATGGTTAAAAGAGCCATATATACTCCTGTGGACTGTTCAGGGCTGGTTGAGAATCTTTGCCCATCACATGATGCTTTTAGGGTGAAGATCCTGTTTGCATTCCCTTGAACTTTGGTTTAGGCATTGTATAAAACTGTATGTAGGAAAAGTGGGTTTCTGATGTATAGTAAAGATGATTGTGGATAATTTAATATCTCCCTCCTTTGTGGGTAAAGATGTGGACCCAGCACTATTGTGTGCTCTTGGGCAGTGCAAATCACTGACCTTCAAATTAAAAATACCTGAATAGAGGAAGGTGACGTAAGTGAACGATTGCAGGTGCAGTGCTCCCTACCTTGCATTTCAGCAATGATAATCCTTAGCCTTTATACTGTAGTTCTTTTAATCTTCAGAGACACTCCTTAATATATTTAAGACAACCCTCAGGTTTTTTGTTTTTTTTTGAAGATTCCTCTTAAGGTGTTAATCTCAAACTGGAACATAAAATGTTTGTTCCTTTTTGTAAAAAGAGAAAATGTATTTACTTGGCCAAAAGCTTTGTATCTTGTCTTCAAACAGAGAAAAATGGCCAGTAGCTGTGAGAGCCAATGGACATCTGCTCCTCAATTCTGAAAAGGTACGGCGAGGTTTTGTGAGACATGGCTTTTGTGTTGTCAGACTGGAAACTTCTTGGGATTTAAGCCTGAACCCAGGAATTAGGCCTTGGAGACTGTCTGAATTAAACAAACCCTGGTGGAGTCCTTCTTGAACAATCAATACAGGGTGATCTGAAACAGCCAGTTTTAAAGTAGTATTTAATTTAGGGAATTTCTGGGATTATATTTTGGTGCTGAGTGCATGCAGAGTTCAGTCTGCTTTTGCTCTGAAACCTCATTCAGATTTACCAAAATGCTTTTTGCTGTGATTCATGAGAAAATTGTTTGCCCAAACCCTTGTTGGGTCTGTCTTGCTTATCCACCAACACAGGGGATGTGTGAGAAAACAAACACTCTTATCTTTCTTTCAGATGTCTAAATCGACAGGCAACTTCCTCACCCTCACTCAAGCTGTTGACAAATTTTCTGCAGATGGTGAGTGTGTTCTGACCTGCATCTGACTGTCAATTATGCCAAAATGACTAAAATGAGTGTTTTGCTCTCAAAGGAGTTTATTGGAGTTTTGAATCGCAATAAATCTGCCACTTACCACCTGTTCTTGTTGAAGAGCTGAACTCCACTTAGAAGATTGGGATGTGTGTCAGCATACCTGGTTCAGCCAGGAGCTGCTCCTGGAGCTGTTTGATCTTCCTACATTCACTGGAGAGATCAGAACACAGGACACACTGTTGGTGTGCATGGGGTGTGTCCATATTTGTGCCCTGTGTATTCACGTGTGCCATGCTCCTTCCATGCCCCTGTGTTTTGGGCAGTGACTGTGCTGGTCTCCTGGTTCTGGTGTCTGTCTGGTCCCTTCCCAAGGAGAGGGCAGTGCCTCCTTTGAGGCATCGCTGGCTGGCCAGGCAGTTTGTGACCTGGCTTTGCATTTGCTAACTCCAGCTGAAGGGAGCTGTCACAGGTGCAGGAGGCACAGCCTGCCCTGCATGGGTATCAGGCAGCTCGTGGCACCCAGCTGACCCTGTCTCCTGCAGGCATGCGTTTGGCCTTGGCTGATGCTGGAGACACTGTTGAAGATGCCAACTTTGTGGAAGCCATGGCAGATGCTGGTATTCTTCGTCTCTACACGTGGGTGGAGTGGGTGAAGGAGATGATTGCAAACAGAGACAGCCTGAGGAGTGGCCCAGCCAGCACCTTCAATGACAGAGTCTTTGCCAGGTATGGTACAAAGGTTAATGATACAGTTTGGGCCAGGTTTTTCCTTGCAAGTAGGAATCCTGTAGTTATTTTTTTCTAAAAATTAATGAATTCCATAAAACAGAGCTCCTTCCAGAATAGGTTATGGGGTTTGGCTGCATTGGTGACAGTTTTACACAGTGTTGCCATTATGTGGGGCATACTATGCAGTACTGATGTTGTCACTTCCCTCCCCAGTGAGATGAATGCAGGCATAATGAAGACAGACCAAAATTATGAGAAGATGATGTTTAAGGAAGCTCTGAAAACTGGCTTCTTTGAGTTTCAGGTAGGAGGTGTAAGAAAGTGACACCTGATATTTGTTGCTTTGTGGATTTCTTTTGGTCCTTCTGTCTCTGATCCTTAATTATACAGCTGAATTGGAATCAGAATTGTGTCAAGAAACAAGGGAATAAATGTGGAGTTGTAGAGATCTGCTTGTGTCAGTTTACAAAGGTCCAGAGGAAAGCAAATGCAATTCTGCAAATAGTCCTGATATCTAACATGAGCAAGAAGCTGCTTAAAAAAAGACACTATTAAAAAGAGTGTTGCCTTTCTTTATATCTTTTGTGATAAAGGACTCTTCATAAGAAATCCAGATAATACACCAACAAAATTGTTTGGAAGCATAGTGCTTTTTGATGTCCTCTATAAACCATGTCTCCAGAGTGTCTGCAGAGTCTTGCTGCTCCATTTAGTGAATTACACATGCTCCTTCATGTGGCTGCTTTGAGATACTCAGGAGTAGGGTTAAATAGGCTGAATTATGTGTAATGATAGATCATATTCATTGCCTTTTTCTTAGTCCTTATTAGTAGCTATGACAATTAGTAATTAATTAGTAAATTATTTGGGATGACAGCACCTGATACACAGCTGTAGATGTTTTTGTCTTTTATGTTTGTGCCAATAAACAGTTTTTTAAATACCACATAAATGCAAAAATCCAATGGATTCACACGTGGGTGCTTGAGGAAAATACAGTTCTTAGAGCTCGGTAATGGTTATGAGAAGCTGCTCATGTTCTGAAGGTGTGTTGGAGCCCCGAGGTGTGAGTGTGACTCTGGGTGTTTGTCCCTGGCAGCAGAGGGCTGATGGCTGTGTTGTTGTTCCAGGCAGCGAAGGACAAGTACCGGGAGCTGGCGATCGAGGGCATGCACAGGGAGCTGGTGTTCCAGTTCATCGAGGTGCAGACTCTGCTGCTGGCTCCCATTTGCCCCCACCTGTGTGAGCACATCTGGTCCCTGCTGGGGAAGGTACTGACGCTTCAGTCCTGTCATTGATTCACATCTGAGCTCTTACAGATTTCAGTAACACCCATGTCAGGCTTACAGATATTATTCATGTACAAGTAGAAAAAAATGTGTCAGAATCCAAGGAGTCATACTGGCTCATTGTCCCTGGGACAGTGACTGCAGGGAGCTAGCCTGTTGCTGTGATAGGTGCCACATTAATGCCAGTCACTGTCATTGTCTGCTTACAAAGAGGTGATCTAAAATTAAGTGAAACAATGCAATAATCTTACACTTCTGTGTAAAGCTTAGTTTTGCTTTTTTAAGCCCTGTGCTTGTAGATGGCATTCCGTAGCCTTATGGTAGTTGTGATTGTATGTATAGTCCTGAACACACTTGCAAAGAAGTGCTTGTTGGCTGTGTGCCCAGTCCTTTAGGGTGTTGTGGGTGGTTTGCCAGGGCCAAACTGGCTAAACACACTTTTCCAATCAAGCAATAATGGTTGGAAACCCACCAGGTAACGTGCGTTGACCTCAGTGCATTGCTATTCTGCTCTGCCCAAAGGCTGACTCCATCATGAGGGCCTCGTGGCCAGCAGCAGGGCCCGTGGATGAGGTGTTGATTCGCTCCTCTCAGTACCTGATGGAAGCAGCTCACGACCTCCGCCTGCGCCTCAAAAGCTACATGGCGCCTGCAAAGGGCAAGGTGAGGCTCCTCTCTTCATGTGCATGTGTGATAATTCTGTGTTGCCTAGGGACTCCTTCCTTATTTTTTTATTTCCTCAGAAAAGTCCCAAGGAGCCTTCCCAGAAGCCTTCTCACTGTACCATCTACGTGGCAAAGAACTACCCTCCCTGGCAGCACACCACCCTGTCTGTCCTGCGCAAGCACTTCCAGGTGCTCGTCCCTTCCTCTGCCCTCCAGCTGCTTGCCTGCTGTTTGGGTGATCCTTTTCCATCTGTAGAAAGTTTATAAGCTGTACCTTGTTACCAAATTATTTCAATGAATAATTTTCTTCATGCTTTTACAACTGTCCAGTAGGTTTTGATGCTTAATGAAAATATTCCAAGGACTGTCATTGGTTTGACAGTTGAATTTAATTGGTTTTGACAATCTGAGTAAGAACATGCCTGTGCTCTGCTCTTTCTTTCATTTGTAAGTGGTTAGCTTTTAAATAGTCTCCTTACCAAGTATTTTTTTGAGGAAACATGGTTGACTTATAGACTACTTCTGCCTTACTCTGCAGGTGGGCTTAGAAGCTTTGTTCTAGTCCTTGAGTAAGTGTATACCACTCAGCAGTGTCACAAGAAATAGCTTGAAATGGAATAAGTCAGTCATAAGGAGAAATATATTAAGAAAGCAGTAGGATCTGTGCTTCTGACATGGGGAAACTGCTGAGAGTGGCTTTTGGGGTCCTGATCAACCATCCTCAGCTTGAACACGCCAGGGTTGCAGCTGATAGATTCAGGAGTCCTGACTATTTGCCCTTTTACAACGAGATAAACTAATATTCCTTGTGTGGAATTTGTTCTTGGGGATATTCACCTTTAGGCATTGTGTAGGCTTTTCTTCTGTATTAGTCTTAAATGCTGTTTGGGTTTTAAAAGGATGAGAAAACTATCTTTGAAATCAATGATGCTGACAAACCTTGCTGGTATTTATGGGAAAGCAGGAAAGATATATTGAAGGGCAAGTTTTTTCATGATAGCTGTTCTCCTTAATGATTGTTCATCTGTGTTTAGGTCAGTGGAGGGCAGCTGCCAGATAATAAGGTAATTGCCAGTGAGCTGAACACCTTGCCAGAGCTGAAGAAGTACATGAAGAAGGTGATGCCTTTTGTTGCCATGGTTAAGGTAAGTGTCAGAGGGACAGTTCTGGTACAGGAAAGACTTTTGTGAATGCAACGTCTTCCCCTTGCCCTTTGCTTATTTGGCATTTTCATGGGTTTGTTTATAAATGTCTTTTACATCTCTAGAAGAACTAAATAATAAAAATGTCTCTGTGTGAACTAGCCCAGGTGAGCTCTGGATCTGGTTGAGGCTTGGTGCTTTCTGTGTTTTGTAGGTGATACAATCTGTGCTTCAAACATACCTGGATTCCTCTATTTGAAATGTATCCTATTTGACTTCTCCAGTTTTTCATGCTGAAATGAGTGAAGTGTTGCTTTGGAGACATAACAACTGGAAGCTAAGAATAGGCCAGAGTTAATTGATCGCAGTATGTTTAAACAACAGACTGTTCTGAGCATTGAATAGGATTATGAATTTTGTGTGTAATTCTTATGTTTATCACTTAATATTGTGATAGTCCATTATTTTTCCTGAGTCATGTGAGCCTATGAAGATCTCGGCTTCCGTTTATGTAAACAAACTTTCATGTGCTTGCTGTTGCAGATGAAAATTCAATACAGCAACTAGGGACAGCCAAGAAGCAAAGAATTAACAAATTTTTTTTAAAATGGGGGGAGGTCGCAGTGTACGATTTAAAACCTTTTTGATGCACATAATAATGTCTTCTATTTGTAAGCTTTGTCATGTTTTCTAAGTGGAGGTGTTCTCTGCTGTCTCTGTGGGGTTGTTCTGATTGTTCCTTTTCATGGAGGCTTGGAAGCTTTCAGAGAAGCAGAGAGCACAGAGCAGTTCTGGAGCTTCCTAAGTGTGTCAGAACAGTAGGGATGTGTTAGATCCGCTGATCCAGCTGGGAAAGGTCAGACAAGCTCTCAGTCCTAAGAGTCAGGGCTGAAACATCGCTGTGTTTTGGTGTCTTTAGCCTGGCAGCAGTGAGTGATCCTGGGGCACACAGGGAGGGAGCTGAGGCTTGTGTCAAATCCATCCTTTCGCTTCCAAAGAGCAGCTACCAATTTCCCACAGAGACATGGAAACATCTGAGCTCAGACTTCCCTGAGCACTGCCTTTCTCTGAAACCAATTATTCATCAATTCCAGGCTACAAGGAGCATTTCTGCTTGTGCTTCCTACTCCTCAGAGGAGGGCTGAAATGTAGGAGCACCTCTGTGATTTACAAAGGGAAGCAGTTCCATGCTAAAAGGGAATCTTTCACATTAAACTGACGAGGAAACCAGGAAACCACAACCATGCTGAGGCTGACAAAGCAGAGCTTCAAAGGAGACAGCTGGCTCAGCATGTGAGAGCCAGGCAGCAACAGATTAAACTCCAAAGAGGAAGTTCTGTTTTAGTTAAAAAAAAAAAAACCAAAAAAAAAACCTCGTGTGGTTTTTATACTGGCTTTAATACTGTGTCTCTTGTGACTGTTGCTGCTGGCTTTCTGGACTAATTAAGTTACTTTTATGTTAACGTACAAAGTGGTTGTTATTTCCCTGCAGAGAACTCGCTGTGAGCACATCCAGGTGTTGTGGGCTTGTCCTTTATTTTAAACTGGGTCATAAGCCTGAGTTTCCTGCTGTGAAATACCACTGAAATGCTGACTGATTTTGTGAATTCTCAACCTGCACATTAAGTAGGGATTTAAATAACTGTGAGTGTCAAACACCTTTTCAATTCTATATTAAAAATGCGTTCTAATTGCTCTTACTCCTCCCATCAGTGTCACCAGCTCCCTGTAGAAGCAGCCCTGTTACAAGAAAATTATTGCTCCAATGTTAATGTTGTGCCAGCAGAGAGCTCTCAGATTTACAAGCCTATTCTTTTCATGACTAATGTGAATAGTTTGCCATTTGGAAGCATTATTTTACTTGCAGCCTTTAGAGGGCTTTAATACTTTTTTTTCCACCCCCCACAGGAAAACTTGGAGAAAAATGGTTCTCGTGTTCTTGATCTTGAACTGGAGTTTGATGAGCGTGCAGTGCTCATGGAGAACATTGTCTATTTGACAAATTCCCTGGAGGTTGGTATACACTTGGCATTTATTGGGATAGCTGGAACAGCAGCCTTCCCTAAGGCTCTAAGCCTCTTTACATTAATTTCTGGGTGTGCATTGCTCAAGTAACAGTTTTTATCAACTTTGTTTCCATTTGTCAGATAGGTGCATAAAGATCTGTTCAGTGTTGACATGAGGTACAGGGGTAGGTGTGCACTACAAACAGGGGCCCAGAAAACAGGGCTGGTTTTCACTGCAGCACTGGATGGAGCTGTGACAGTGAGGTCCCCTGGCACTTCTGAGGAGGCATTTTTCTTTGAGCCAGTCTGCATCTCACATTTCCAGCTGAAGAAATGAGAAGGAGCTGCTTCAAGGCATTGGCAAGGACCAGTCAGTCCTTGGGCACCTACACTGGCATGGTGGCTGCAGCAGGCTGTCTTCCCTCTGCAAGGAGCAGGCCCTGGGCAGGGCTGTTCGCACTGTGCTGTGTAAAAGGCATCCAGTCTGGTAGCAGTTGTGCTGCTTCTTGTGATAAGCAGGATTTAGTTTAATAGGCAACGTGCGGGGACATCTCAGGCACGTGTGTCCCCAGAACAAGGACACTGCTGGGAACAGCCAGAGGGGCTTGGGGGGTCTCTGGGGATCCCTGTCCTCGGAGAGTGACACTGGGGCCTTGGGCACCTCACATAGGGAGCAGGTGACCCTCAGAGGTCCCTTCCAAGCAAGATTTTGTGGGTTCAGGTGTGGTTTTGTTGCCTTATGTCAGTGCAGGTTTGCTTTCCCCTTTCCTACATGAGCAGCTGTTTGATGGGGCTGTAACCTCTGCTGATCCCTCTGAAGCCATTAAACTCCTGCTTATTCCCTCTTCCCCCATTTTTTTCTCTTTCACAGCTGGATCACATTGAGGTGAAGTTTGCTTCTGAAGCAGAAGATAAAATCAAAGAAGACTGCTGTCCTGGAAAACCATTTTCTATATTCAGAACTGAGGTAAAAACAGAAATTCAGATATTGAAAGTCTGAAAACTGAATTTAAAAACTTCACTTGAAACTTTAAAAAAACCCAGACAAAAGTAAATATGCCATTTAAAAACTTTGATCAGACATGAATGTTCATCATGTATGAATATTTCTAACTCTAAAAGTAAAAATGTCATTGATTTCCCTAAATATGTCTTAAACCCTTGTGACACTTTGGGCTGCATTTTAGAGTTGGGGCAGTGCTGGTATCCAGCATGGCCTGGCAGGTTCTAAAAGGATTTTATCCCTCTGGAAGATTTATTGATAGCAGATGTTTATTTGGTTTAGTTTCATGTTTCCCCTGAGGGATCACGCAGAGGTTCTCCTTGAAGGTCTGTATTGTTTCTCACAGCCTGGTGTGTCCGTGTTTCTGGTGAACCCTCAGCCCTCCAACGGCCACTTCTCCACAAAAATGGACATCAGGCAAGGGGACAACAGAGAGACGGTCATCAGGCGCCTGATGAAGATGGACAGAGGAATCAAAGGTAGCCACTGGCACAGGTGTCCAGCTGTGCCACCTGCTGAGGGGCTGCACACAGGGGTGGGACAGGGCCTGTGTGTGCAGGGGTGTGAGTTACTGCCAGCTCCTGGTGGTGGAGGTTTGGGAATGGCTGGAAGTGAGTGAGATGGAACAGGGACTCCCTCCCTGTCCTCCCAGAAGGTGTCAGTGTGCTGTTGGGCACAGGGCTGGAAGGCTGCACTTGCAGGAAGGTTTAGCTGAAGGGTTCCAGGCTTCTTGGCCTGCTTAGCAGTCTTTTAATAGGGAATTGTATTGAAATCAACTCTCACCTTCCTCTTCCTCCTGTTCTCTGCAGTTGCTCCTTCAGAAAATGAGGAATAACTGTTCCATTACTTAGACCTGTCCTGAGCCAGATAAAGCAAATTCAGTGCTTGTAATGTGGTGTTAGGAGCTGGTGTTCCTATGTGGTTTATCCCCATTTCTGTTGGTAGCTCACTGTGTAACTGCTGAAGGACGTTGTTGTATTGGTGTAAACCTTAACACGACAGTTATTCCCATGAGAATGTATTTCCTGTGGAAGTTCCAAGGGTTCAGCATTGCTGTGGTTAACTCTGTTGATGCTGTGGCCGTGTACAGCTCCCATGGCCTGACCAGCTGCTCTCTTTGTGCAGATCTCTCAAAAGTGAAGCTGATGAGGTTTGATGACCCCGTGCTTGGGCCCCGCCGTGTTCCAGTCCTTGGCAAGGAGGAAGCAGGGAAAACTCCTATCCTGGAGCAAGCCATCTTCCACATCGACCTGGCCCGGAGGCACGTCTGTGTCACTGAGAATGGCCTGACAAGGGACATTGGGGACACAATTGTTTACCTGGTTCATTGAACTGGTGTGCTCCTGGCAGTGAGAAGGTTCATGGAGGGACTTTGAAGCATCTGTATTAAACAAAGGGGAGAATTTGTTCTGTAAAAAAAAAAAAAANTCAACCTGAGTTGGCATGTGAGTTGCCCCTGCTCTTTAAACAGGGATTTAATAAAATTATTTTCCTCTGATGCTTTGGCTTCTCTCGAAAAGAAACAGCTACCCTAGAGGCCCTTCCTTTCCAGCTGTGGGCAGGGTCTTCAGAAGCAAATTCGAATGCCACACTTAGAATTCCTCTCCTTCCTCCAGGGAGCTGTGCTGCTTCTTAGCTGGATTCAGCTCCCTCCAAACCTGATTCAGCCAAAGGCTTTTACTGAAGAGCCTGGTGCTGCCTGGGTTGGGGATGGGGGTGGCCCTGGCAGGTGGGAACTGGTGTGACACAGGGCACGGAGCACGGTGATGTCACCTGTGCTGCCTCAAAGTCATTCTGACACAGTGGATGTCTAAGGTCTCATCATTGTTTATTCTTTCCTGGGTAACAGCAGGTTCCTGACCCAGTGGGGGCTTTGAGAGCGTGAACCTAAATTGCCATCCTCAGCTGGAACTTGTGAGCTGGAAATTTCATGCAGATTTATTTGCTGTAGTTTGATTGTAGGTTCCTGCTGGGGGCTAAGAGCCTCAGAAAGAGCACCAGGAGTTTGATCTGGAATGTGGGCAGGAGCAAGAGAGCAGAGTCTGTGTTCCCAGCCTTGCCATCAGGTAACCCTCTTGCCCAGGTAACCCCCCCCACCCCTTGCCATATGCTCCCAACAGGCAAAACCTGAAATAAGAAAGTGAAAATAAACATTCTTGGGCTTTTTCATGCAAAAAGTTTTAATGTTGCCACAGCAGCTCCCATGGGCTGGTGTCTCACACAGTGGATGCCAAAGCTTTCCTGAGCCCCCTGTTTCCCCAGTGCCCCCCGATGTTCCAGTGCATGAGGGGCTGTAATCCATTTGGCCCCAAAGAATTTAACTATCTACAGGCTACAGAGCTAAGCATTAGTGCTATAAACTTAGATGAATAAACTTCTGAAAACTTAAAATGTCTTTAAACCATTGCTTTTTTTTACAGAAATACAAAATAAATAGCTTGAGGATTAATACAAAACAGGAAACTAATATCTTCTTGTTTATTGACTTTTCTCCCAAGTAGTACCTTAAATTGAAAAAACCTTTTTAAAAAATGAACTTCACTTCCTGGAAAAAATATTCAGCATCCCTGAATTTGTACAAGTATCTCTGAACAATAAACTATTTGATTTACTCTTCCTACCCATCACCAGCTAAGCAGAGGTTATACATCCTACTGTTTCTAAGATATATATGTAAAAATAGTAATTTATGGTTTCTCACTGATGGTGACCCAGCTGTAACATTTCATTGGAGCATTCCCTTGGCTGGGTGCAGAAAGTGGACAATGGGACTCCCTGCTTGGTCATGTAAAGGATGAGGGAACTTTTGTTGACCCCTTCTGCCCTTAAGAGCTATTTTGGCTGTAGCTCTGGTGTAAATCGACGTTTTTCCCCCTTCATTACCCTTACAGCCCTCCCTGAGGGGTCCCTTGAGTGCTGTTCCCCAGGCAGTCTCAGATCCATCACCAAGGTGATCAGCCTGGGGAGCTCCCACAGGCTTTGCTGGCAATCCCCATTGCTTCATGGACAGTTTGGGGTTCTAAACACTGATTTCATGAATGTTTGGGAAATGTTACTTTTTAAATGGGACAGATACTGAAGTTTATGACAAAAAACCTGAAAAAGTCGTGAGCTGTGATTTCAGTTCAAACACACGGTTGCACAAATGAACTGCAGTGACTGTTGGGCAAGGAATAAATGTGAGTAAGAATGATAAATGTGTGATTTTACACAGTCCCAGGCTGCTCTGGTGTTTCCAGCTGAAGCACTTTGGAGCCAGTGTTTGCATTCCTAGCTCCCAGAGGGAGAGAGGGGCTGATGGGCCCCCCCACTATCCCAGGCTGGCTGCAGCTGGAGGAGCCAAGGGCTGGACAGCAAAGCCTGCTCATTCCAGATCCTTTTCCTCCACATAATTTCCTGGGGTTTCTGAATTTAGAGGAGAGGCTTGGTGTTGCAGCAATTCTTGTTCTGCCATATAGCTTGTGAAAAATGAAACAGGGTGAAGTTAGGAAATAATTTTGGACAGAAGCATTCATTGGAACACCTGGGACTAAAGATACAGCGTGGGTGAAAAGTGGGAGGTCACATGCCCTGGCAGGGGATTTCTGATGTATTCATTTTAGAAAATGGACCTTTACTGAGGGCAGAGCAGGGCTGTCAGGAGAGTGAGAGGAGTGAATTCCTGGCATCCTGCACACTGGGGTCACTCTCAGCTTACCAGGATGGGGATACTCAATTTCTAAAGTTCTTGGAATCTTGTGGGTGTGTTAAGAAAATCATAATAAAATCCTCTTGACTTCCATGGAAAGCTGCCCCTGCCCATATGCAGCCTGGCCACCCCTGGGCTGGTGGCACCTGAGCAGGTGTGATGCTGACAGGCTCCTCTTTCCTGACCAAGGGGCAATTAGATCCCCGTTGTCACTGAACAGGAGCTCCCAGAAGAGCTCGCAGCCCTGCTGGAGACATTGCAACAGCCCTGTGGAATTCCCTGCAGAATTCCCTCCTGAAACTGAACAGCATCACTTCCACCTTTCTTGTGGCAGGTGGAGGGTGTCTCCTCTGGGCCCGGAGCTCTGCTGGGGCTGGGGGCTCAGGCTGCCTCTCGCTGCAGAGTCAAAGGACAGGGAAGAGCTGAGGAGCTGCCTTGGGCTCCTTCCCCTCCCAGCCAGCACTGAGGTACTGCTCAGGCTGCTCCTGGACACACTGAGGGCAATTCTGTTAATTTCTGAGTGTGCTGGGATATGTGGATGTGTCTCAGTGATAGAACCAGCTGCTTTCTGGTTCAGCTTTGAAAGGATAAGAGGACTCCTCAGCAAAGAACCAGCACGTCTCCCCGGAGGCATTCAGCTGTCTCTGAGGTGGCATTGCTGAGCTGGACTCACCCTCATTTTGCAGGTGCTGCCACCTTTTATACCTGGGCACACAGCATGTTTTCAGCTTGTCAGAGTGTTTCTGCAGGAGCTGGAATACTGACAGAGAGAGCAGAGTGAGAACAGATCTGTGCCTTGGAGGTTGCTGTGCCACTGAAAATCCCTGCAGGCAGATCCAGCTTTCCTGCTCCACAAACAGAAAGTCTGGAAGAGGGAAGCTCTAGGGGTTGTGGCATAGTGAATTGTTTTATCTATTCCCTTTGTGTAGTTTCAGGAAAAAATGTCCTTCTCTGAGGCTGTACCAGGGAGAGTCTCCATTGACCAGTGGCGTTCCTTCCCTGGGTTTGTATGCAGGTAACCGAGGGTGAGATTTTAGGGCAGTTTTGGAGGGAGCACAGCTCCTCCTGTCAGGAGAGTGGGTGGCCAGTGCCTGCAGCTGGACTGGGAACTGCTGATGGATAGACCAGCAATGAAAATAGAATCTGTTGTGCAGAGGTTTGATGGAGAACAGGCACAGCTGTGAGCCAGGACAGCTCTGCTGGCTTTCCTGGGGTTCACAGGGGATGCTTGGATTGGAGCAAGCTGGAAGCCAGAGCTGGTGCTGCCAGGGCAGAGGGGACTCTGGGGCGTGGTGAACTCTGAATTCTGCTTTCTGTTACACAGACAATGTTTCATGCATCTGAAACCCATGAATCCCACTTAAGATATTTACAATAGCCACATCTGAGTGGGAAGGGGCTGGAAGGAGCTCATGGGCAGGAGGTAGCTGACAGGTGATCAGAGGAATACAAGCAATGAGGAGAAGGGAGATTCAGTGCCCTCCCTGCAGAGCTTGGGTGACTGCAGTGATGGCAAAGCCCTTTCCATTGGCTCTTTGCCCTCCAAATCACCTTTTAGACTTCTGTGTTAAAATTCCTGGGCTAAACAAATGAGAAAAGCAAGCAGGCAACCACCCTAACAAAAAATCAGAGTGACCCCCTTCCCTCAAAGGCAGTGTGAACCATCAGCCAGGAGTTGACTGGTTCTGATTTATGGTTTCTTTATCCTGAGACAGGCAGGTAATGAGCCAGTGTTTGGTCTCTGTGGGCTTTCCTGCAGCCCTGAGGAGCTCGAAACAAGCGTAACTCCTTCTGATACCTGCAGGCTTTCCTCCCCTGCCGCTGCTCCGCTGGTGCCGTGCAGGCAGCGAGCCTGGGCAAGGTCGGCTCTGGGGAGGCCACAGAGCCCGGACAAATCTCCCCGTGCTCGGGCAGCCTCGGGGCACGGGGGTCCCCCAGAGGCCCCCACAGCTCCCTGCAAGCCCCGGGCAGTGCGGGGACACGGGAGCAGCGGGCCCTGCCCAGGCAGGGGGAGGATGCAGGGCTGGGCGCTCGCCCTGCGCCGAGGGAGAGGAGCAGCAGTGGGGAGGAAGGCAGGCGCGGGTTACCCGCTCAGTTTGCAGAGATGCTGCTGTAGCTCTTCTTGATGGGGAAGGTCAGCTGCCCCGAGAGGTCCAGCGACAGCGCCTTGGGGTGCAGAGCCCGGCGCGGGTGCAGGGGGCTGGAACCCAGGCGCGGCGAGTACAGCACCAGCAGCTCGGGGCCCAGGCTGGCCTCGGGCAGGAGCCCCTCGGGGCCGGGCTCTGTCCTGCTGCGGGACAGCCTCGGCGAGGGCTGCAGGCTGTGCCGCTTGGGTGGCGGCGGGCTGTGGTTCTGGAACCTCACCGTCTTCACTTGCTGCAGCGAGAAGGGGGCCAGAGTCAGGAGGGAACAGCAGACCCTGCCCGCCCTCCCCACTGCTCCCCGCGGAACCGGGAGATGTGCTAAGGGGGTACAGGGCTCCTGCAGAGGAGCACGGGGTGATGTGCAGCCTCCGGCAGGTGGCAGAGAGCCCCAGGGAGCAGCGCAGCAGAGCTGGCAGCTACTACAGACCGAGGAGAGCTGGTCCGAGAGCCGGAGGCAGCGCAGCCCCGGGGGTCCTGCCCTCGCAGAGCTCCGGCCTCTCTCAGCTGATGCGGAGCTGCCTGGGAGCTCTGAGGTTGGCTGGGCCTTTGGCGGCGTGTGGAGCTGTTTGGGCACGACTTTGGGTACCATGGGAAGGGGAAGCTGTCTCTAGGGCAATTTTCAGAATGATTTTACCTTTCTGAAATTTCTCTCTGGCTGCCAGAGGGGGAAGAAATTCCCATTCCAAATGGCTCAGCCCAAGGGACACGAGGGAGATGGGGGAGTTCTGCAGAGCTCTGCCTGACACTAGGTCTGTGGCATTCGCTCCCAAGCTCGCAGATCGTTGCCCAATTTATGACCTCAGAAAAATCTCGAGGTTTGCTTGTGACTGAACTTGGTGACAGCGACAGAGCCCCTGCAGCGTCCCGCCTTTCTTCAGGGCTTAATCTGAACAGCTGTGTCAGCAACACAAATACCTGATTTCCTAACGCATGTCAAGCCCAGTGATTTCTATTGGCAGAAAAGCTGGTGAGGATGGAGCAAAGCCCTCGGGGGATCTGGCCGTGGTTAGTTTTGGCTGACACTGCTGGTTCCAAGGGGATGTTCTGGGGCACTGGGAGGTGGCTGTACCTTCTCGGCGCTGTTGCGGGAGGTTTCTGGTTTCACCAGGATGGACGGCGGGGCTGACGCGGGCGGCTTTGGAGCTGCCTCGCTCTTCACCGGGGGTTCTTTGGCGTCCAGGATCACCGAGCTGCACACGGAGGGGGTTCGGCTCTCCCCTCCCCTGACCAGCAGCGCCGGGGAAGCCTCATAGGAGAGGTTTGGCCTCGTT
The DNA here is from genome assembly GCA_013400775.1 of Chaetops frenatus. Classification (NCBI taxonomy): domain Eukaryota; kingdom Metazoa; phylum Chordata; class Aves; order Passeriformes; family Picathartidae; genus Chaetops; species Chaetops frenatus. Next base: position 164,220 of record VZTR01025010.1, read on the forward strand.
GCCTCGTCCGCGGCAGCCCCGGGAAGGATGCTGTGCGGTGGGGAGCTGACGTGCGGGTAAAGCTGGAAGTGCTGAAGTCGCCCCGCAGCCGTGGGGCGCCTGAGGGAGCCCGTGATCTGCACGGGGGTCCCTGCCTGCCCCGGCCTCTGCAGGGATCCGTCTGGAGAGCAAAGGACCATGGAAAGGAGTTTAGTCAGGAATCCAAAACATGCAGAGTAAGCCGTGGTCACAGCCCTGCACCAACAGCCCTGCTCACAGGATGCTGTGGGGCTCCCAGGGATCACCCCGTGCCCATCCCTGTGCACCGGGACCGATTTCGGGTGCAAAACCCCTGCCAGGGCACTGCTGCCTCCAGCAGCAGCTCTGCTGCCAGGGCTGGGAACACTCCACTTGGTTCCCCAAATACTCTTGAAGTGTGTTACAGAACAGCGTGTATGGCATGACGATAAACCAACCTTGCAGCCTCCTTGGAAAGAATGTAACCACCAAGCTCTGCACGAAGCTTTGCAAGGAATTTTTCCACGCTGAGTCAAACCCCCTGGGATTCCCAAAGCCGCCAGAGTGGGGGCCAAGCAGGGGTGTGGGAGCATTAACCGCAGCAGCTGGAGCGGTCTGGGGGAATGTGTCCCTCTGCTCCCTCCCAGAGCCCCCCGAGCGCTTACTCTTCCTGGTGCTGCCGCGGCCGCGCCGCAGCGGTGCCGGTGCCACCCCGGCCCGCCCGGGGGACGGGATGGGCACGGGCAGCAGCACCGGCTTCAGGGCTCGGCTCTGCCTCGGGCCGCTCTCGGACATGCTCCCCTGCGAGGACAGCGACGAGGTCGACAGCGTCCATGAGGTGTACAGGGAAGGCATCTTCGAGTCGGAGAGACTAGATTTCCTGTTGGAAAAGAAGGGTGAGAGCTGCCGGGTGCCATCCCACCTGGAGAGGGACCCCGGGCCCTGGTCAGTACTGGGGGTCACTTGTCAGCCCTGGGGGTTGCCCTGCCATGGGTTCTCTGTGGAAACAAGAAGACCCCAAGTTCTACGTGTTACCTCCTTCCCTCTCCACGTTTTTTGCTTCACATAAGAAATTGCAGACCTGAAGAGCGGAGTGACGTAGTTGCTGGGGAAGAGGCCGACTCTGCCCGTGACGAGGGACATGCCCCGCAGCCACCCGTCCTGGTCCTTGCCGAAGACACGGACCCCTTCTCCCTTCTGCAGCTCCAGCTCGTCCGGTCCGTGAGCAGCATAGGAGTGGAGAGCCACGCACCTGGGGAGGGAGGGTATGAGGGGAGGCAGAGCTGCCCCCGAGCAGGGTGTCTGGAGCACCCCGCAGCCCCGGGGGTGACTGTGCTGCGGGAGGACGCTGCTGGCTGGGCATGAGCAGCTGCTCTTTGCCCGGAGCCTCCTCAGCCAGGGCTGCACCGAGCCTTTGGGTGCTGCCGTCTGTGGAGAAAACTCGCAGGGAGGAAACAGCCTGTTACCTCAGGCTCTGCACCCCACACAGCGACTGCTCCATCAGAAACCCCAGTCAGGGCCTGACAATACCTGTCCTAGGGCAAAGCTCTTGAAAGAGCACAGTTAAGGTGCCCTGCTCAAGATAGCAGCAGGAATACATCCTGCCTTGACTGGGACACAAGGACTGCAGCCACTGCCACTGGAGGCCATGGAGAATGAAGGAGCAGGAGGGGGTACATGCCTGCACTCCAGGGCAGTGAGGAAATCAGACTGGAAAGGAGTCTGAAACCCCCCCTAGACCTCTCTTTTGTGATTCTGGGATTGTGACCAAGGGCTGAAGCTTTGTTCTCCTCACTGACTCACATGTGAGCACACAGCAAAATAACAGCAAAAGAAAACGGTGTATTTTTCAAAACTTTTCCCTCTTTGTTCTTTAAAGAACTTCAATTTGTCTCCAGTGTAACACATTTAATGGCACTGTTGTTTTATTCAAGGGGAATGTGATCTACTCCAAGAATCAATGAGTTACAGCCCAACACCACAATTATCAGGTGTTATTTACAAAATAAAAACAACAGACGGGGTGTCTGGATGGTCAGGGGCTACCCCAGAACTCTCTTAGGAAAGTTTTTCTCTCTCTGTTGTTCAGCACAAGCATCTGAAGGTTTGACCTGCTGGGCCAGCCTGTGTGAGGGGCTGCTCCCTCGGGGTCAGGCCCAGCCCAGGTGGGCTCAGGGCGCTCTCGCTCTGCAGCAGCTCGTGGCTGTTCAGGAGTCACCTCCAGGGGAGGGTGAGCAGGTGCTGGTCTGACATTGCATCTGTGCAAACCAGGCAGCTGGTGGGATGCTCTTGCACCATCCTTCTTCTGCAAACTGTTTTAAGGTCTTGGGAGTTCTCTTGTCCTGTGGGTTAAGTGGGGCTGGAGCCTTGGCTGCCTGATGCTGGAGTGTGTGGGTCCCAACACAGCACCGAGCTGTGGGTGCTGCTCCTGGGCACCAGCATTGCCACAGCCTGGCTCTGCACCAGGAGTGCTGAGTGCTGTGTGAGCAGTGTGTTGTGAGGCTGTTGTTCTTTTAGATGCATTACTAAAGTGCCAGAGTGGTGAATCTTACCTCTATGCCATCATCGTAGAGTGCTATCTGCAAATTTTAACTCAGTGAAAGTTTTCAGAAATTGGATTGTTCAAAACACTAGTGGCCATGAAGGTTTCAGGATAAAGAACTAGAGGCACTTAGGGAGTAATTAGTTTCTTTGAACTTGAAACAATTTAAAATGTGTTGTTGACAAACAGGCAGAGCTGTTTCCCCATAGGTACTGCAGTGAGGCAGAAAGATGCACTCAGCTGTGATATTAGGTCTCTGCCACCCCCTGCTTAGACCAGCCAGGTACTTTCCTACATGGATCTACACTTGGATCCAAGCTGTGCTCTGGTCTGTCTGCTCCTCCCACCTGGCAGGGCAAGCTCACTGTGAGGCTGCAGGAAATCACACCCTGTTCCCCAAAGGATTTCAGATTCCTTACGTACAGGTAAGCTGGCCCGTGCTGCTGCAGGTGGGGAAGGGTAACGATGGCTGCCGGGGGCCCCAGTGGTCCTGGTGTGGGGTAGTAAGAGGTGCTGACCTGGGGGAGAAAGGAAGCAAAGAGAATAAAGTATTAATGTGGTTATCAGTATCTTTCAGCCACTGGAGGAGCAGCTAAGATTTGACTGGCTTCATCCACTCTTCAAAAAACTACCAAAGACATTTCTGGAAATAGAAGAGTCTGGAGCTATTGACTTTAAAAAAGACCAGGCAGCAAGAGGAAGACTCAGAATCACAGAATCATTTAGGTTGGAAAAGACCTCCAGGATCTTCGGGAACCTGTGACTGATCCCCACCTGCTCCTTTGCCCGCTGCCATTTTGCACCTGCAGAGTGGTACCAGCCAGCAAAATGTCCCCTCTGTGCTCTCCCGGGGGTCTGCTGCTGCAGGGAGGAGCTGCAGCCCCGTTGCTGCTGCTGAGGTAACCGTGCCTTGTGCTGTGCCAGGGCCAGAGGGTGACTCCTTGTCCCTGCTGTGCCCCTGAGGTCACCAGCAGGGTGCTGGGCTGTTCCCACTCCCTGTCCCTCCTCAGCTCTCAGCTGGGGTGATGTCCCCCCCGAGGGGGTCTCTGGGGCGAGGTGTGCACTCTTGTCCCTTGCCCAGTGTCTGCTGAGTGTCCAGCCACGACCCCCGACCCAGGACCCACCTGGGGGGTGTTTCTGTTCTTCTTCCCAGTTTGGTTTTGTGTCCCTTGTGCCTGCTGGGCTCTGCAGGGAGCCCGGCAGGGTCCCAGCTGCCAAAGGCGTGTGTCTGTGCCAACTGGGCACACTGACCTGTCCCTCTGGCTCCTGCCTTTGCCCCTCGGGATTCAGGGGCGCTGGCAGCACAGCAGCGCCGGGCTGGGCTGATGAGGGAGAGCTCCGTGCTGTGCTGGAGGGAGGGAGGATGGCATCCTCCGGCATCCTCCGGCATCCTCGGGACGCCGTGCCCTCTGCTGAGCTGTGCCCTGTGCTCACCCCGGGGTGAGCAGCTGCTGGCACCAGCTCGGTCCCGTCCGGACCCAGCGCCGCTCAGGCTGCAAGGAGACCCCGCGGCGGGGCCCTGGCTGTGCCCTGCCCTGTGCTGAGCTCTGGTGGCAGCAGCGGGGCCTCTGCCGGGGGGAACAGAGCTCCCAGCGCTGCAGGGCCCTGGCTGTGCCCTGCCCTGTGCTGAGCTCTGGTGGCAGCAGCGTCCCGGGAAGCCCAGGGCAGCGGAACGCCGCCGCGCTTGGATGTGGCTGGCAGCTGTGCTCTCCAGCACTGACCACAGGACCTTTAATGATGCAAGCTGGGGCTTTAATCTCATGTTCATTTCAAATCTAATTTCTAGTGGTCATGTCTGTAATGCGGTGCTGGAGCACTGGCTTGGCAAGGACCTAGGAAAAACGAAAAGTGACTCACTTGCTCTGGTGCTCTCCAGTAAATTAAATTAATTAAAACACCCCAGCAAATCCAGCCTCTGTCTCGGACCTGGAGTGGCAGGTCAGCTTCAAACCTTCTCTGCATTCCTTGTTTTCTAGTCCAGGCAGGATTTGACCAGGTGCTCATAAAGTTGACTGAACATTATAATTCTGTTTTATTAATTACCATAATCAAAATGCTTGAAATTTGGGGTTTTGGAGTTTCTTTTTTCTCCATTGGAGGAAAATGACAGCCTTGTGCTGATTTTCCTGATGGAACTGTGTTGAAATGTTCCCTTCTGGGTGGAAAGCTCCATGATTTTCATGTCTGTGTTCCCCTGTGCCTGGGAGCAGCCATCATTTAGAGCATCCTCAAAGCTGCCTTTGCATTTGCAACATGCAGAGGGCAAAAAAGATTGAAAGAAATATTTTCGAGTCACGTATAACTGATTTCAGCATTAGTGTTTGCTGATCTCCTGCGAGTACCTTGCAAGCCCTTGTAAGTACAAAGGGTTTAAATCCCTGTCTCTCCCGAAATCCTTCCCTCACTCCATCTCCCTTTCTGGAGTGTCACCAGTGTGACCCCCAGCACTGCTGGCACAGGCAGGTCCCTCCTGGGAGTGTCCACCTGGTTCTCGTGGGGAGGGAAGCCCTCCCCACCCCATCACGGCCCTGGGAGCTCTCAGGGCTCCTGGACATTGGGCCCTGCAAGCTCCCATCGTTTATCACACAGGGAATCCGGGTGTTCTGGGGGCAGCTGTGGGGTTTAACAGCTCCCTTCATGAGTGGCAGAGCAGCAGCTCTCAGACAGACGTCCCCTGGCCCAAGGGCTGCCAGCCCAGGGAATGAGCTCAGTTTTGTGACTGGGAAGAGATTCCAGCGGTGGGGAGGGAGGGTGTGGGTGCCCCGCTGCCCTCACCCCACAGCCTCTTGCACAAGAGGTACATGCACAGACACGGCCATGGCAGCCCTGCAAACTGGTTCTGGCTCCGCCTGAGCCCGGCTTGGCACCGCCGAGGGGAGGGCTGGGGCCGTGCTGGTTACTCCCTTTTACGGGCAGAGATGAGCCCGATCTGCTCCCTGCTGGTGGGAGCGCCAGGCCCCGGCAGCCCCCGGCACAGCCCCCCTGCCTTGGCTTGTCCAGCTGCTGCTGGCTCGGCCCTGCTCCCTCGGCCCCCCCGGCACTGCCCACCTGGGCCTGGGAAGGAGTCTCAGCATCGCAGCTCAGCCACTGCAGCCCAAACCCAGCCACAGAAATGGAAAGCTGCATCCTGTGCAGCCCCAGAAATGGCACAGATTCTCCTGCAAACCTCTGGGAGCTGCCTGAAGCAAGCAATTTCCAACCCTTCTAAGGCCAAACCATAACATGCCCCCTCTCTTGTTCCTGCTGTTGGTAGTAATTCCCACTGAGACTTTTGGGTAAGATCCCTCTGGGGGTGTGAGACATGATACAGTTTCAGCTGAATTATGGAACTACTGTAGGGTTTCATTTCCCCTCTGTAACCCAGGATATCACAGCCCAGCTCTCTGCAGGCTGGTGCTCAGTACAACGTGCCTGCCGGGTGTCACTGCCTGGACAGGGGCTGCCAGGGGCTGGGTGATTGCTCTGCAACCTTCACTGGGAAAGACCTCATATAAATGTAAAAAACCCCTTTTTCTCCCATTTCAGGTGCCTGTGAAGATTCTGTGGTCAGACCTTTAGTCAGTGTGGGAAGAAGGAATGAGGCTCTTCTGCCTGGAGTGGATAAATTCCAGCAGGCCAGTCTAGGTCTGTGGCTCGGGCCCAGGTTCAGCGCGTCTCAGGACCGGCCCAGGTTTCGGCTGCAGGGCGGCCCTGCCTTACCTGGAGCGGGGTCCCGCAGGGGAGCTCGGCTTTCTCGCTGCTCTGGGTGGCCACGGTGGGGTTGCTGGAGCTGATGAGCACGGGGGAGCTGATGTGCAGCGCCGGGCGCTCGGCGGGAGCGTGCACCATGCGGTTCAGGGTGTTGAGGGCCGTGGTAATGGAGAACTGGCGCAGGCTCTTCCGCCGGGGGTCGGGCTCCTTGGGGAAAGGCGCCGAGCCCGCGGCCTTGGCCTTGGGGGACGCCGCTCGCAGGGACGCGCCCTTGGGTTGCGGGGACCAGTGGCCTTTGGGGGCCTGCAGGAGCTGCTGGGCGGGGCTGCTCGGCTGGAGAGACAACACCAGACGGGCAGGGGTTTCAGAAGTTACACCCGGCACAGCCCCCGACTGCTCTGTTCCCCTTTCCCATCTGGCAGCAGAGCTGCAGGCAGTGTCCAGGTGACACTACAGGCTATCTTTAAAATCTTGGGGCTCTGTCATTTCCCTCATCAGTTGTCAGTGACAGATTCTGGGTGTAAAATACACAATTCGAAGCTGACAGCAAATTTAATATTGGTTTGAAAATCTTGTGCTAAGAGAAGGGGTTCCTGAGGATGAGTGCTCCCCCTGAGAGGTTCCTTGTCCAAAGCTTTTGCTGACAGAGGTGCAGGGAGAGCTGTACTTAATAACTCTAACTCTGGACTAGAAGGGATGTTTAGACTCATCACCCTTTCCCCATCTCTGCTGGCTCACGTGGGTGCATCTTGCAGCAGGACACACAAGCCCTGCAGCTGAGGGTACGGCAGGGGCTCAGAGAGGCCCTCACTGGTGGTGGCATTCCCAGCAGGACTAGGTCCACCCAGTTCCATCTCTATCAGCTTGAACATTCATGGCTTGATGCTGCTTCCATTGAAAAAAATCCTGGTTTGTTAAGGATTGGGGTTAATGAGGGAGAGGTAGGCCCTGGGTTTGCATATGGGCAGTGTTCACACAGTACTTCTTGGAAACTGCTGATCAGGGAGTTAGCAGCAAAGGGCATGTGGTGACAGTGTTTTTCACCACGATGGGTGCCAGAGGAATTAATCATGATTTATTGCTGACATTAATGAATTGCAAAACTTGGAGATTCTCTCCCACTCGTGGCAGGTAATATGCTCAATGCCTGGGATGGACAGGGAGACTGTGGCAGGAGAGGTACAGCTGGCTCCCAGACTTTGTCGTTTTACAACGGGGTGGTTTTCTCATTTTGCCTCTCCAAAACAAGGTTTAAAGCCCACAGTGTGTGCACAGGTACACATGTGCCATGGCCATCCTGTCATTTCTGTGTGTGAGCAAACTGGAAATGTTTTTCTGCCTATCTAAATCCCAGGAGACATGATAAAATGGAGCACAAACTGTGTGTCAGAGCCAGGAGACCCTCATGTCTCCCACAGTAGCCCCACCTTTGCCTTCTCTAGAACTAATTTCTAATTCCTTAGTGGCTCTATATATCCCCTAACAACCTGTGTCTGCTAATGCCAGACTTGAATAAGCCATTACTGAAGCCAAAATGATTTCATTAAATGAAAAGACATTTAAAAAAATATATTAGAGCTTCAAATAATATGTTTTGCTTCTGTCCTCCTATAAAACAGCCACAAAGCAGAGCTTGCTGTAATTATGGGCATTACAAGTATTAATTTTATTTCTAGGAACTGGTGCCGGTGCCACTTACTCCCTGCATCTCCAGCTGAACTGCACAACACAATTAATGTCTAGACCAGTGCTGCCAAAATTCTGCCAGGGAGCGGGTGGCTGGAAGGGCTCTGGCACGGCAGCCCGGGATCGCCTGCTCAGCCGGGGCCGGCCCGGGGCACCGCATCCCTCTCCGGGTGCTCTGTGCCCCCCTGCGTGCCCGCGGGGCAACCGGAGGGGAGCAGCGTCCGAGGGGGCTCGGGGACCCTCAGGCACCGAGAGGAGCTCCCGACGAGCCGGGGATGGGCAGAGCCAGTCCCGCTGCTGCGGCTGGTACCTTGTGCGAGGTCAGGCTGGCCTTGTTCTCCGCCTTGTCCCGGCTCCGCAGGTCGAGGCTGTAGAGAGGGCGGGGCAGGGGCAGGTGCTTGATGACCTGCACGGAGCTGGCTGGGAAAACGCCGCTGATGCCGTTGGTCTCGCCCAGGTACCAGTTCTCATCCAGCTGCCGGAGCAGCGCGATGGTGTCCCCCTTGTTGAAGCGCAGCTCCCCGGGGTTGTGCCCGCGGTAGGTGTACAGGGCCCTGGCTCGGGGCACCTGGGGGGACAGGAAACAGCCCCTGCAGCTTGTCCGACACAGACAGAATTCCCCAAAAGCATTCGTAATTAGTGGGGAAAAAATGCAGAGGTCTAAGGCTTAAGCATGCATTTATTAGGATTAACTACCCACTTCCTTCCTTGATGGGTTTCACTAATGAAGACAAGCTCCCAAATACTTATGCTAAGTTTGTATCAAGATGAAGAGCAGGCTGGACTTGTTCAAGAATATTAAGAAACAGTTAAGGCCTTAAACTAGTCTTCCCATGGGACCTTATTGCCTGCTATAAGGGCTCCTCCAACACAATATCTATTTTAATGACCCAGGTATTTCTGTTTCAGAAGGACTGGAGGTCACAGCCATCATCCAGCCGACCTGGTGGCTGTCACCTGCCAGGAGACACAGCAGGGGGAGGTGAGTGCAGGTTCTGTGCTCCTGTGGTTCTGTCCCTGCTTTAACACCTGTGACTGTGGGTTTATTTCAGCCTTTTCCTGGTTTATGGGGAGAGGTGGTTTAATGTTACCATTGTTGCAGTGTAATATGACATAGAAGAGATATGCCAAACCCAGAGGAGATGCAGGAACGCTGTGATCTTGACTCTCACCAGAATGAAATGACAGAGTTCCCCTAAAACAACAGCTGTGCTGAGCCCTGCCTGTAGCAGGACTCTGTGTGCAGCTCCTGCCTTCCCCACAGTGAGGGGACAATGCTGCCCTACTCTGCTGTGGCCTGCTGAGGACCCTGCCCTGCAGTTTCCCCAGCCATGGTCACCCCTTCCTGCTCCTCTCACAGGACACTTCTGTACCAGGGACACATTTTGGATTTCCTGTCTTTTACTGTGCATTTCCCCAAAATCCACCTGTGTCTGTGACCAGGGCTCAGGCAGGACCCCTGCAGAGCTCCCTCTCTCTCAGCCACTTCTCAGAGGTCAGGAAGGTAGAAATGAGAAAATCAACATCAGTTTCCAGAAGTGTGGAAAAGATAGAGATTGTTATGTTTCTGGAAAGAAGGAATCTTCCAGCATCCCCAAACCCTGATGCCTGGTAGGGAAAAGGAACCAAGAAGATACAAATTTCATGGACTGCTTTTACTTCAAGGCCTTTGAAATGGGAAGCAATTAGTTTAACGTTTAGTTCTAATTAAGTCATTCTCTCCCTTAATTTGTGCTCATAGTAAACACATGTGCTTGGCTCAGTGACACCAGCAGCACATTGCTGGGAGAAAAGCAATGGGCAAAGGGAGGCTTGGGCCAGTGCTGCTCTCCATCAGAAAAACAGGGATCAGCTCTGTGCCAGGGCCACGGCACTCCCTGCAAACACACACCTGGACACCTGTGCTTTCCTCTGAGGAGAGCTGAGTGTGGGGACAGAGAACGTGGACAGCAGCTCTCCTTCAGAACCACGCAGGCACCACTGGCTGGTGTCACTCGAGCTCGAGGAGCACAGACCTTGGATTGCCCCAGGGGCAACCAGGAAACACAGGGGGCTCTCACAAAGTGTGAGAACAGGGCCTGGGAAGGAGCAGCAGCAACGTCTGGGAGGTGAGGGAACAGCAGGATACAGCAAGACATTAAAGGCAGCATGAACGAGTTATGGAAATATATGAAAAAGAAGAGAAACTCTGGAATGCAGTGCATAGCTGGTGCTAACTGGGAGCAGGGAGCAAGAAATAGAGTGCTGAGAGTCTGGAATATTCTTCCTTCAGCAGGCAAAGGGATGAGACAGCAGGGCAGACTGGGATAAATACCCGAAACCAGGAGGGACAGGTGTGTTTGTGGTGTTAGGGCTGGCTGAACACATCTCTCCACTTGGATGAATGGATGGTTGGATGAATGGGCTCTTTCTTCCTCTAACCACACTCACAACCTTCACCTCTTCCCACCCCCTTTAACCCTTTCCTCACACTTTTCTGTCCTTTCAAATCTCCCAACCCAAATCAGCTTTTTCCAAAGTCTGTAGGTTTTGATATTTTAAATTTTTTTAAAGAAAATTTTGTTTGGCTTCTCAGATACTGAGCCAAAATACCCCATCAATTTCCCAACTTTATTTAGGACATAAACTAAGCTTTTATCTACCCACAGGGAGCAACTAATGTGGTTTTTACAGTACAGTTCTGTCACAAAATAAAGCTGCAAGCTGAGGATTTCAGGAAGACACGCAGAGTCCCTGGTTTTGAATGTGTTTGTGGGGTGTTGGGAAGAATAGCTGAGCCCTGCTGTGGCAGCCACGGGGCTGGAGCTGGGCTGGGGCAGCAGAGCCCCTGTCAGAGCTGGTCATGGGCCAGCATCGCTGTCCTGCAGCTGCAGCTCTGAGCTGAGCTGAGCCCTGCCTCACTCTGGGCTGCTTTCTGCCCACTCCTGGGTGCCCCAGATCCTCTGCAAGGGATCAGTTTTGCTTTATGTAAAGTAGGTTAATTGCAAAGGCAGAAACTGGGATGCTAATTAACCTGGCGATAAAGACAAGGAGTGCCTGGAGGTGGCTGAGGGCAGAGGGAGAGGCTTTCTGGGGCTGGAACCTGCTCCTGGCAGGGGGGAGGAGGACCTGCTTTGTCTCCATGGAGTCTTCTCCTGTTAGCATGTCCAGTTGCTTTTAGTTAATCCAAAGCAGTGTTTGATTTTAGCAGGGTGCCAGTGCAGCTCAGTGTTCAGCCAAGCACTGCACACATTGGCTGCTCCCTCCTGCAAATTTGGCATCTGCCTGAACATCCTGCTGGGAAAACCCTGGGAGCAGCTCTGTGAAAAACTCAACCAAAGGCTGCTGAAAGTCTGTGTACAGTATTGCTGCCCAGTAGCACAGAGAGAGAAGCTACAGTGAAGAAACCCATTTCTGAGGTGTCTGTTACTTTTTTTGATGCTGTCTCATTTTTTTCTGATTTTCCCCTCTGTTTTCTCCTCCATCAGACCTGAGTGAGACCCAGGAGCTCCTTCAGGCTCTCAGAATGGCCAAGCCCCAGGTGCCCCTTGCCATGGGGCTGCCTGGAGAGAGTGTGGGAGAGAAGGCAGCAGGTAACACCAGGTCTGGAGAAGAACCCCCTTGCACCAGCACCATCTCTGGGGGAGATGCTCTTCTCTCCTTGGCCACTCCACCAGCAGAGATGGTCATCAACTTCAACTCCTTGTCCCCATTCTCAGCAGATTTGAGGCCAATAAGGGAGAAAAGATTTTATTTTTTTCACTATTTTTGGCATTTGGTATCAGTTATGCCGGGCAGCCATCCAATGCCTCTGAGTCTCCCTCCGCACAAAACAAAGAAGATTAAAAATATGTGTGTGTGAGGAAGCAATTCAGGGCATCTCTTCCTAGCAGAGAAATGCACTCTGTGATCATCTGAAACGAGAGGGTTATGACTCCTCACGATTGGCAGCAGGGGACTCATGTGAGGCTTGCACTCAGAGCATGGGAATTCCCAAAGAAGAGAAGGAGAAGCAGCGTGTGAGGCTGGCTGGGGAGGGGATCACTGAGAGCAAAGCCAGGAGCACAGGGAAGAGGAGAGACTGCTGATGGAAGCTGGGAATGCCCCTAAACCTTGTCCCAGGCAAGTCCCTTTAGAACCCCCCCGAGGAGCTGTGCAGTCCTCTGGCCACAGGAGCTGCAGCCTGGATCCCCCAGGGGCCGAGGCCACAAACGTGTCTGTGCTGGACCCACTGACTCCTGCTCCCCTTCCACCCTGCTCAGTGACAGCCAGCTGGGGACACTGGGTGGGATCCTCCTGAGCCCCCCACGCTCTGGCTTCGCCAACACCTCTGACAGCATGGATGGACGTGTGGGATGAGCGACTTGGGCATCCCTGGGACAGCTCACTGCTCTGGATGGCCAGGGCTGCTTCCTTCTGATCTGCTGCCACTGCCTGGTGCAGCACTGGAGCAGGTCCCCAAACCTTGGCACGTGTCCTGCTGACTCCAGCCGTGGGGATGCTGCTGGCAGATGGATCAGGAATGGCCTCAGATGGGCTTGGTTGGACTGGTGTTTTCCCAGCGTTGCTTTTCCTAACTCCATGCAGGGAATGCCCTGGAGCAGCTTCCCAGTGTGCCTGTCCCCTGATTATCCCTGCAGTAAATCCCAGGGGACTGATCCCAGTCTGGGTTTCACGGGAGTTGCCCCCCGGGGAGGCCTCTTTTTTTCTTCCCAAGGACCTCGTGCAGGAGACAGGGCAGGGCTGGGCAGTGTGGAAGTCTCACCCTGAGGCAGCCAGTGGTTCCAGGGCAGATCTGAGGGCACAGCCCAGGCCATGCTCCTGATGAGCTGTGACTTGTACTGAGCAGGTGGAGCTGGGTATTATCCACACACTCACACCAGAGGATGTGGACACGCTGGCTTTTTATAGAGATGATCAATAACATCTCAATCCATTCTGATTACTGAGAGCTGCCTCCAACATCCTGCCACAGCTGCCCGTGTCTCCATGGCATGAATGAGCCCCGTTGCCTGCTCGTGTGCTCAGCTAGCACAGTTCAGGGCTCTGCAGGATCCAGGTGGATGAAAAGAGCTATTTGAATGTAAATTAATTGCCATTACAATTCTGTTTTTCTGCATTTCGGCAGAGGAGATAACTTCAGCCTTGTCACAGAGAACAAAACCTTCAAAAGTGAACTTGTCATTTCAATCTCTTCATATAATTATATTCTGAGGATTCAGACAGTTGGGTGGTTTCTGTATTATTTCTTCCCTGAGGAGGATTGTTCCTGTCTTCCAGGCACACGTAGACCGTGTGCACCAGGGAGAACAAAGCCAGTCCCTCCTGCTCACGTCAGCCCTGGAGCTGCCCCATTCCCTCCTGGGCCTGCCCCAATGGGAGGCCAGCACTGGCCATGGCTAATGCTGGTGGCCACCTGCTCCTGAGCCTGCTGGCCACCATGGGGAGATGCTGGAGGTGTGAATTGTATGGATTCAGCTGGATTTGTGCTGCTCCATCTGCACGGCTGCAGCTGCTGGGGCGATGGCAGAGGAACTGGGAGCACTGACCCCACTGTGCTCACCCACAGCCCCAGGGTACCACGGCATCAAGGCTCCTCTGAACCTGGCCTGTTGTAGTTCTGCCTTTGGAATGCAAAGGTGACGTGGGAAACGATTGAAGAAAGCACAGAGCAGCCTCTCTGATGGAGAGGATGGGGTGAGAGATGCTGAGGCACCCTGCTGGCACCCAGCTCCGAGGGGAAGGCCTGGCCACGTGCTGGTGATGCCCCCATGGCTCCCCAGGAGGACACAGCTGGATCAGGCTCCACTTGGCCTCTGTGAAACACGGGGGACCTTCAGGGGAGCAATGGCCAGGGCTGGAGCTGGACCTGAGCATGGCTTTGCCCCTGGGTGCTGGCAGAGCTGCAGGGGCACAGGGGGAGCAGGGACAGCTCTGAGAGAGGAGAGAGAGGAGGTGGCAGGGACGTGCTGGGGAGGGGCCCTGGCAAGCTCAGGCTGCAGAGTCTGCACGAAAGCCTCTCACACCTCTTGGCTGGCTGCTGCTCCATCGGAGGAGCCTGTGCTGCCGTCAGCAGTCCCGGGCAGTGGTTAAGTTGTGTGTCATGGGTTTGAGCTGCACGGAAAACAAACTGTGTCAGCCCTCGGCGTGCCCAGTCACGATGCTCTGCCTCAGCACCACCGTTCTCAGAAGAGGCTGTTTATTGTGCAGGGAGGAAACCTGCATCCTGCTCCCTTCTGCTGCTGCTCCTGGGCCCTCTCCCTGCGGGTTCAGTGCCCTCCTGTGCTGGGGCAGGGAGTGCTGATGTGGCTCCTCAGCCACCTCTGCCAGTGGCACCGGGCCTGGGCTCTCTGCACACCGAGACGGTGCTGGCAGCAGGGAGAGCCCTCCTGCCTCTCAGGACACCTGCAGGGCTGCAGGGCAGTGTGCTCCTCCCCACCCTTCCCTCTGGAGGGAAAGCAACAAACTCTTGCCAGGGAGCAGCTCCACGGACCCAGGGACAGCACCCAGCACCCAGCAGGGAAAGTGTGAGCAGAGGGGGCTCAGACTTTGAGGCTCCTGGCTGGCCAGGGCACTGCACAGGTGAGCTCGCACAGGAGCCCTGCTGTGCTATTCCTGACTCGCCATCTGAGCCTGACTCATTGCCTTGGAAACAAATTAAAACACTTTTATGTCTTTGCAGCTTGCTACGTAATTTTGTTAAACCAGGGAAACTGGCTCTTGCTGCTGGCTGTGGAGGTCTCTGGGCTTTCCACCACCCAAGGTACCACTGAGGAGTGCCCTGTGCCAGGTTTGCTGCTCACACAGCTTTTAGGGTGTGTGTTGTCTATCAGGCTATGCTGAGGTGACCTCACACCCCCTGTAGTAGCTAAAAGTGCTAAAACTTCATGCAGAGGTAGAAAACACACCCATGTCTGGCACAAGGTGGGAGCTCCACTGTGGGAGCAGCTCCTCATTCTGTTAGGATGAGATGAACTCTGATGGGACACGGCAGTGGAGGAGACCTGGGACAAATCCTTTCTCCAGAAAGGCCATAAGACCACGGAGAATTCTGTAGCCAAATGAAGCCTCTCCGTGTTCAGCTGAGGGGCGCTGTGGCAAACCCCCACCAGCCCCAGCAGCTGTGGGGTGTGAGGATGCTCTGGAGGGAAAGGAGCTGGCACCACCCTCTGAGGCAGAGCCCAGCCTGGGCAGCATCCCGAGGTGTGTGACACCCCCAGAGCTCCTGTCCAGCCCCAGGACACCTGACACACGTTTTGAGCTCATTGCTGTGGCTGCACGGGAACTGCTGGGGGCTTTGGCAGCCTGGGCAAGGGGGTTGGCCCAGTGAGGGGGCCAGGAAACTCGCTTGCCTCTGCCAGATGCAAACATGGAGTTTGCTTTGAACAAAACTTCAAGAAGCTCCAGCGATCCAAGTCCTGTCTGTCAAATGCAGAAAGGAGTTGGAGATGATTCTGGAGGAGAAGAAAACACCAAGACGCAGGCACTATCTATAGACGTCCGTGTGAAGGTGGGACGTTGGAGTGCAGAGTATTTTTATCCCAATAGAGGTGTTATCTGTCTATCTCCCATGAAATGCTGGAAGGGGGTGTTGAGCACTCAGTTCATGCAAAGAGAAAATAGCCCAAGTCACAGTTAAATCTGCGTGGTTTGTGTTTTCCTAAGGCAAGCTGTCATACTTGGAACTTTTTCCTCTGGCTCACTGTCCCATGTTCGTTGCATGACAAAGTTCAGCACCCAGGTGTCTGTTCAGGGGCCTGGATGGGGTTCTGCTGTGTGCAGGGTGCAGCTGGGTCATCCTAACCCCTGGAGAGGTGTGGGAGGATCATGCACACCTCAGCACACATGGTCTGCTTGCTCACCAGCTCACGCTGGGGCTGCAGCCAGGTGAGGAGGAGCTCCAGCACAAGCTGAAACCACACCTGGCACATGCCAGGGGCAGTTCCTAAGAGTTCAAAGGCTTCAGCGTGGCTTATTTACACATACACCTCCCAGCAAGTCCTTTTATTCTTAAATTCCAGACGGTTTATTATGTGGAGATTCTGAAAATCCAAAGTCTTGTCCTCTCTGCACTGATGTTCAGGGTCTGAAGGCCTGGCCCGAGGTGGCAGGAGCAGCTGTGGGGCAGTGCAGGGGCTCAGAGCAGGACCCAGCACGGCCAGGCCGTGGTTACACAGGGATGGCTCCACGTGCACAAACCCTGCACGTGCCCACGCCACGCTGGCTCGTAGGAAGTGGATTCAAAAGGGATTTAAATGCCAGCAAATAAATCGCTTGGGATGGGCTGTAATTAGAAAATTCCCTGTTTTTTAACAACTGGCTCTGGGAAATTCCTGACTGCAAACCGAGTGCTGTATTTGTGCTAATCCAGCAGCTCCATGGGGGCCTGCTTGCCCCTCCTGCTCAGAATGAGACGAGCTCTTGGCTTGCTGGGTGATGAGGGATTGGTTTTATTTTTTGCCTTCATGGATGATCATGAGCATGAAGAGCAAAGAGCTGGCAAGGAAACCTGTCTGCTGAGAGAGAAACTTTGATCAAACTTGGGATGTTCTCAGCTCCAGGGAGTAAAGGAAGTTTATTTATAGAACAGCCTTGGTAAAACCAAATGCTGGCCCCTATCCTGGCTGGTTGGTGGCTCTGGCTGCAGAGCTGTGTGGGCCACATCAGCTGTATTTGCTTTGTAGAATAAGGTGGAGAATATTATTGGGGTAATTAGCAGCCATTGCAGATTGGGGCAGTCTGGTTTGGGGAAGCTGTGACATTCTGCAGCAGCAGCAGCAGATGAGCACTGTAATTCTGAGTACCCAGGGCTGAGCAGCAGCTGCTCTCACTGTGGTTCCTGACAAAAAAAATCTGCTCTGAGGTTCACAACATCTGGAAGTCTCTGCTTACCCAGATTCCTTCAGCTGACCCTGGAACTCAAGCATCCATGGGGTAGGGTGATGACAAGTCACCCTCATCACTGTCTCATCTTTGCACTGCACAAATGTGTCCCTGCTGTGCTGGGTGATGTGCTGCTGTCACCGAGTGCCAGCTCAGGGGAGGCTCCAAATCCACTAACATCCCACTGGAGTACCCGAAGTAACGGCTGGTCCTGAACGCAGCTATTTAAAACCACTAAAACCAAAATGTGACTAACAAGTTGCATTCTTCACCTTGCAGCAGAGGACTGCAAAGTGTTTTATAATTAAGTAACTAATTAAGTCTAAGAGTATTTCAGTGTAATGTGTTTTATATCCCTTCTCAGAGAGGTGCTCAGAGAGCTGTCCCAGTGCCAGGGAGCAGCCACAGCCACTGGCTCTGCTGATTCCCAGGAGTTTGGTCTTAAGTTGGTCTTAAAAGCTTTTGGGAGCTATAGATGGATGGATTTTGCCATCATACACCAGCAGCAAGTTCCTACCTGTCCTGAGAACCAGTTAAAGAAACATGAAACGAGCGAGAGAGAAGAAAACCAGACAAGTGTATTTGAGCCCTTTTATCCAAGGCCAGGGCAGTCCAGTTGGAACAAACTACAACTTCCTCCTTGTCAGCTGGAATGCCAGCCGGGATGGCAGTGACCAAAGCCTGTCACTGTTGGATGGTTTGTCCCTTGCACGAATGGCACCAGCAGCTCCTGCAGCTGCCCTGGAGAGCCGGGGGCTCCCAGCAAGGAGCAGCCCTGCTCAGAGCAGGAGCCCTGTGGAGGGAGCCAGGGGCAGCCCAGGGAGCAGCTCCAGTGTTCCCCTGGCCCCGTGCCCCTGCCGGTGCTGCAGCCAGGTGCTGCTCTGGGCTGGCAGAGCCTCCCACCTGCCCCCAGCCCTGTCCCTGACACGGTGCCTCTGGCTCAGGCCAGCACAGGGGGAACTCCAGGAGAGGAGCTCCCAAGGCAGGCCTGGTTCTGGTGTGTGATCCATCCAGATCCCTCATCCACAGCACACAGACTCCCTGGGCTACACGTGCCAGCTCACAGCCACGGGACACAGGGACACCTGCACCTGTGCCCTGCCTGCCCCAACCTCTCCAGCTCCCTGCCCTGACCAGGCTCTGGCATCCAGCAGCCCTTTCAGCCAAGCTTCTGGGTGTTATTAAAAGGTTTTTGAGACATTGTACAGAACAGCTCACCTGAGAGAAATGGAAACCCAGGAATATAATGTGGGAGAGGTAAAGCCACAAGTCTCTACCCTAAATTCCATCTGAGCCAAGCTCTTTTAACAGGTCTAATATCATGTCCTCATTATTCAAGAAAAGCTTTCGTATTGTTAAAGAAAATGATGGAAAGAACTTAGAACTTTAAAATTAGCATAGTAAATCATCCCTAGGTACAGTGGGTAAGTGAGTAAAATTTAATATTTTTATTAGTGAACCTCCAAGAACTTTGGAGGGAACAGCAGCAGCAGCATTGGGCACCCCCCTTCTTTTGCAGCGTGGAGAAACTGAGGTGCAGCTACAGAAATACCTTCTCCACCACTAAGAGTTACAGCTCTGCAATTACTGACGTAATTGCTATCAGTCAAAAGCAGTGTATTGCCCGAAAGTCCAAGCACCTGAAATGCCAGGAAGCATCTGACAACTGTGAGGAAAGAGCTGCTGGGAAGTTTTTGTAAGGAGAAGGGCAGGCTGGCTTTGTCTCAACCTGGGAATCAATTCAATTTCTGCTGCGATGAACTTGAAACGGTCAAATATCACATCGAAACAGCAGCCAAATTTGCAAACAGAACATTCAGTCTCACTTCAAACACTCTGCAGTGCTGCTAACAGAGAAGGTTCCTGGCTCTGAGCACAGAGCAGGAGCCTTTCTATGCTCATGGGCAGAAGAAAGAACTAAGAACCTCCTTACCCCTTCCATGTGCATCCTGGGGTTCGTTGCCAGCCGGTGCTGATGCAGCTGCAGCCCCCTGGGGACTCTCCTGATGGAGGCGGGGGAGGACAGGACCCCCGACCTCTGGATCGAGCCAAACCTGGAGATGTTTTGCCCACACCTGACTCCATCCAGGAGGCGAATGAGGAGCAGGTTGGAGGGCAGCTGCTCAATGCTGCCCAGGACGAGGGTCCTGCACTCGGGGCACCGCAGCTCCTTCTGGGATTTCAGGATCCTCTGCAGACAGGGCTTGCAGAACGTGTGCTGGCACGGCAGCACCTTTGCTGTGGCGTCGAGCTTTTCAAAGCACACGGGACACTCCAACAGGTCAAGGAGAGCCAAGTCATCCATCTTCAGCGCAGAGCCCCT
The DNA here is from genome assembly GCA_013400775.1 of Chaetops frenatus. Taxonomy (NCBI): domain Eukaryota; kingdom Metazoa; phylum Chordata; class Aves; order Passeriformes; family Picathartidae; genus Chaetops; species Chaetops frenatus. The sequence continues at coordinate 183,320 of VZTR01025010.1, forward strand.
TCAGCAGCGGAGCCGGGGCCATCCACACCCCACATCCACCGGAGCCGGCTGAGACGCCTTCCTGCGCCTGCGGGAACCGGAGCCCGGGCTCAGGCAGCTATCCTGCACGGAGGGCGAGGAGGAGGGAGCGCCGCGGAGCAGAGCTGCGCTGCTGGAGTGTGTAACGCAGCCACCTACATCCAGAGCTGCGCCTCGCCAGCCAATCTGCACCGCACCCGCTGCGCCGGCAGCCCGGGCTGAAATGAGTCACTCCTGACTCAGTTGGAGCGAGGGGACGGCTCCGGGCCGGGGCCGGCCAGCGGAGCCGCAAGTCCTGCCCGCCGGGCAGAGGGTCCCGGAGCCGGGCCGGGCGCTCCCCGGCGCCGAGCGCAGGGCAGGCTGCAGCGCTCCCGCTCCGCGCGGTAGGACTGACACAGCACGGAAAAATTCACCGGCTCAGGAGATGAGAGCGCCTGATAAACATCAGCCCCGACCTGTTCGTGCTGGGCTCCGGCTGCAGCGCCGCTCGCTGCGCACACCCCTCGCACACCTACACGCCGCCTCCGCTCGCAGGTAGTGCCAGCTCGGCTCGCTCCCTGCCCGCTTCCACAGCAGCTCTATAAAAAGTCCTTCAAACGCCACCGCTCGCCGGGGGTACCTGGCAGGCCCGCGGGTGGCTCCGCGGTGCCATCCTCGCCCGGCTTGGCTGCCTCAGCTCTCTGAATCAACCCCCAGCGATTATTCCTCCCACAGCCCGGAGCCGCCCAACCTGTTCGGCTCCGGGCTGCGGGGCTGCGGCCGGGAGCTCGGCGGGGCTCAAGCCCGGGCCTGCAGCGGCCTCTTGGCCCCGCAGCTCAGCCGCGATGTCCCCAGGGCCCAGGGCAGCCCTGGCACCAGGGGCTGGCACGGGCCTGCTGCGGGAGCAGCGTGTGCCAGACCCGCTTCGGACCCGGCTTCCTGCGGCCGGCGCTCCAGACAGGGAGCCACCGCTGCAGCCTCGCACTGCTGGGGATGCTCACCTGGACAGCACCCGCCCGGTGGGACCGGGGGGACCCGGACAGCGTTAGCAGGGCCGGGCTGGCCCTCTGTGTGCCTTCTGGTGCCATCACCCGCGCTCCAGCAGCCCCCGGCATTCCCAGTTCCAGACTGGTCGGCAATGGGCTGGTGCTGGGGCGAGGGGCCACAACTGAGGGCTGAGCATGGCCAGCACCTGCTCCCTGCGGGCAGGGTCCGTGTGCGAGCCGAGCCCAGTGAGACCTGAGCCCAGCAGTAGCCAGAGGGGTCGGAGGGGCCCCTTCCTGCACAGCGAGGCACTGGTTTTGGCAAGGGAGGCCAGGGATCATCTCACGGTACCTGTAATTTGCATTCCCTTTATCAGCTGAATTCCCATCTCGGGTCTGCCTGCTCGCACATACTGATGGATTGCCTAAGGAGAGCAGGAGGGGCAGTTAAGGTCCAGGACCATTTTCCTTACACACCCTGCCCTGTTTCAGTCTTGCATTTTCAACGTACAAGTACTACAAATATCAGAGAACAAGGCTGTAAATCTGAAGATGTCTCAGATAACGCCACCAGGCTGCAGCTGTCCCCGCCCTCCTCTCAGGATACTTCAGAAGTACAGTGTGGAAAGGGTTAATATGTTTCATCAAAAGTTCTGCCCTTCAGATCATGATTACGTCAAAACAATATATTTCTGTGTTTCTGTAATATAGTGGCCATTTGGCTAAATTCAAATGTTGGCAAAGATCTTCAGGATAATGCCAGGAACCAATGACCTCACTCTGTTTCATCTCAAGTTTCCTTTTGCTTTGGTTCTGCTTTGTAGTCTGTCATCTGGTGATGTGTGCTGGGCCTGGTTAGTGAGTGATGCTGCAAACAGCTTCAGCTCATCCACCAGAGGTTCTAAATGTGATGCCTGACATAAACTTTACTGAAAACAATGGTGGTGAAGGTTGTTTTTCTTTTTTTTACATATTCTTCCCTATTTGTCTTCTGTGATTAGCACTCAGTTTACATTTTCATCTGATTAGATTAGAAAGAAAACAGAATTATGAAGTACCCTACAGTGGGGAGGTGCTGGAAATGAAGTCGAGTGCTCATCTCCAACCAGATCTGTTTGGTGAGTGCCCCTTCGGTTTTCCTGGTCTTTAAGGGCCAGGCTGCACTGTCAGAGCAGCAGGAGGGACCGAGGCTCTGCTGGGGGGATGCACATGCACGGTGCAATGCACAGTTCCCACTGAATTCCCAAGGGAAAGCACTGGCCACAGCTGGAGTGCCTGGTCACCTTGCAGGCTCCTCAGGAGGGGCCAGGCTGGAGAATCCAGCAGTGCTGAGCACACTCAGGGGGCCCAGGGGATCAGGGGGCTGGGGCTCCCTGAGGGTTTTCAGTGACCTGGGTGGTTGCAGAAAGGCCCCTGGGTGCTCCATCTCTTGGGAATGGCACCAGGGATATGCTGTGGCAAGCTCCCCTGAGCCTGGCAGTGACTCTGGCCCTGGGGCACAGGGGGCTGATTGCCCAGGCAGGGTCAGGGCTTTTCCAGCCTGCAGCTTCTGAGCTGCCAGGACAGCCAAGCCAGCGTCCCATCCGGGCTGCATTCTCTGGTTCTGCTGCAACACAAAAGCTGTCTGTGGTAACACTTACATTTACATAACATGTTAAATCTCCAAAGCACTTTCCAAAAGCTAATTCATCTCTGGAATGCCCCTTAGACTAAGCATCCCCCACTCCCCAGTTTACATGGAGGACACCAGGAGAGGAGGCCACACAGTATATCAATGTCCAGTTCGGGATCAGGATGTGAGGCTTCCCTGGTTTTCCACTTCACACTCAGAGCATTCCATTGAGCTTTATTATCTGTCACTGCCTCTCTCTTCCAACATGACTCGTAACTGGGGTTGAAAAATGAAGGCAGAGCTAGAAAGCTGCTCATCCTTCCCTTTCATTTGCAGAGTGTCTGGTGCCGATGCTGTAATTAACTCAGGGCTGGATGCAGAGGGATGCCTGGTCTGGAGGACGCTGCTCTGGGGCCGCAGGCGGTGCCGCCGCGCAGGGCTCTGCCTGGGCACGGCCCCACGGAGCCACAGGAGCCCTCTGCAGCTTCCCAGGGGGTGCTTGCCTGGTGCTGAAGGCACGGAACCGCTGCGATATGAGTTGCAAGACTGGGTTACTCAGAGGGGTTTGTCATGGAGCTGGAAACTGGGAGACAACGTTGAGAGCAATGCGCCCGCCTTTGCTTCCACACCAAGTGGCTTCACACACGTCTCCCCCAGGAGCTGCCTCTTTTGGCTTCCCCCAACTCCAACATCGACTCAGAAAAGAGCTCCAATGGATCCCAAAGGAAAATGCAGACAGGCTTTGTCCTCATCATCCCGCAGGAGCTGCAGGGGCACCGGGCTGGGGTTCAGTGGCCGCTGCAGCACCGCAGCAGTCGGGGCTGCGTGTGCCATCAGAGGGCACAGCACGGCAGCACCTCCGCGGGGTGTAAAAAGCCTCAGCCACTCTGCACCGTGCAAGTGAATGCCACATGCCCCCTTCCCGGGGGAAGAGGGACCTTCCAGACTGTTTTTAGCTCCTGGAGGGCAGGGAGAGGGGGTGCCTCTTACAAGCTGCTACAGATTATAGATCTGAGCTGGCAGCTCATCCTCCTCCCCACCCACAAACACGGCGCCCAGTGCTGCTGCTGAGAGGGGCCAATGGCAGGACCTGCCTGTGCCCCCAGACCCTGAGGCCAGGACGGGGTGCTGCTCCTGGCACCGGGGGCAGGGTCTGCCGGGGAGCGGCTGCGGCCAGGGGCTCTGAGCGGGCGGCGGTGCCGACGGCACAACCCAGCACATTCAGTAAATAAATTGTGTTTGCTTCAAGACATAATTAGGCCAGCGTGACTCTGCAGGGATGTGCAGAGTGTGGGGACCTGCAGCCAGCAGAGAAAGAGCCTCTGAAATTTTCCGCCTCCCAAACCAGTGCCTGGTCTGCTGTTCCTGGCAGCAGCCAGCGGCCAGCACCTCCCTGCTGCCAGGACCCACCCCAGAGCCCCGGGGGACACACAGAGGGACCAGCCTCGGGGAGCTGCCTGTTCCAGGCTTTCTCTTCCTTTAGTTCCCTTCATGAGGTACATGCACATCAGGGGAGCATAAGAGCCAAACACTGAGACCCCATCTACACTTCATGAGGGGAGCTGTTGATTAAGCTCACAGAGGGTTGAATGCTGTGTTTTGCCATTACAGCCTCGTGCAGTCTGGCTGTTGGGTACTGTGAAGGCTTCAGCTGATTCTGAGGTAGCTGGAGCAGAGTGGTGCCTGTCCAGAAATAGAAAAGTATTTTTAAATTAAATTTATTCACTGATTTTCACGAAGACAGATTGTTGTGTGTTTGTTGAAGTGTCATTAGGAGTAGTTGGCGGTGGAACCAGGCTGAGCAACAGTGGAAGAGGATGGACGTGTCCTTCCTGTGACTGGGAAGGTCACCCAGGCCACCTCCTTCTGCTCCTCCTCCTCCTCTTCCTCCTCCTGCAGCCTGTTCCCTGCACCTGGGAGGAATGGAATGGGGGTGATTAAAGCTGCCACCAGGCCTGTGAGACCGTGGGGCAGACACAAAACTGGTTCTGATACCTCTGAGCTGCACAGCCCAGGGCTGGAGCTTCCTCACAGGGCAAGGGGCAGGGGGCAGCTCCTGCTTCTCCATTGGGAGCTGGAGCTGCCTGTGAGTCCCTGGCCCCTCAGCAGACTGTGCCCAGTGCCCCCAGCCTGCTCTGGGCTTTCTGCTACACTCATCCTTTGTCCCTGCAGTGCAGAGCAGAACCACGGAGCACCAAGCACAGCATCCTGCTCCTGTGGGATCTGCCTGATAAGCACTGAGCCTGCAGGGATGCAGTTTTAATCCTCCAAGACAAGAAATCAGGGTTTACAAGTGGTATGGACCTGAACACAGGTCTCCAGAAGCTGGTTCCTATGGAGGTTTGACCACAGAAAACATCAGGCTACAGTTACCTAATTAAACACATGGAAATGACCCCATTGCTTGCAAGGCTGCATCAGCTTTGGTGCTCCCAGGTGCTTCTGGCCACCAGTGAGTGCTGCAGCCAGGAGCAGGTTATAAATCCTGCTGCTCTGAAGCCCCCAGCTCTAGGAGGGGATGGTGCAGTACAAGAGGGGCAGCGTGGAGGGGTGAGCACTGACCGAAGCACTGCAGGTGTGCTGCTCCTTTCCTGGGTGAGGGAGGGGCTGGTTCAGCCCTTTGCTGCTGCTTGCTCTGGGCACGTTGTGACGCGGGGGCTCAGTTTGAGCTGGTTTCCCCTGCAGCTCCTGCTTGCAGAGCAGGGGTCCCTGTGGGAGGAGGTCTGGGGAGCAGGGCCAGGCTGCTCGTGAGCCCCCTGGGAACACAGAGGGGGCTTGAGCCCTTGTGGTGGAGTCACCCTGTGCTGGCAGAGCGCTTTGCACGTCTGCAGGCTCTGGAGCTGCACCCCAGCCGTGGGGCACAGCAGTGCTCCTCGGGGGCTCCTTTCCAGCGCCAGGTGGGTTTATCCAGCAAAGGGCCATCTCTCTTTCCCTACCCTGCCTGCTCCCGGGCTGGCTGGGCAGTGCCCCTGTGCCATGGCCAGTGCCCGGGCTGTTCCTTGCCCACTGCACACGCGTCCTCCTGGGCTCTGGTCCCAGCCTGTGCTGCTGCTCTCAGAAGCCCAGGGAGAGTTGTGTCCACAGATAAAGCTCAGCCCCGGGAATTTCCCTCTTTGAAGCTCTTTTTCCTGTTTTTTGCTTTGTTCCTTTGTGACTTCGGGGCTTTTGTGCGTGCTGAGGTTGGTGCAGAGTAAGCTGGCTTTCATCACGGAGCCTGCCTGCTCCCCCGGGGGTGCTGGGCGTCCTCCACCCCCGCTGACTTCAGCCTCCAGGAATGTGCAGCGGGCTCTGCCTTCTGCCGGCACGGGGAAACCTCCTGAGCTTGGGTTCCTGGAAAAATGGAGTCCCGTGGGCTCACGGCGAGTGTGAAGGTGTGTACATGTAGCTCTGTGTCTGTGCACCCTCGTGACTTGTGAATCCAGCTCAGTGGAGTGCTAAAGCATCCAGAATTTTAAATAACCTGTGCCTTTGGCATCTCTATGAGAACATGAGGCTGAGCACGAAAGGAAACGCTGTCAGCTCCTTCATGAAGGCAGATGATGCAGCATGACATCACACCTTAGCTCAGATCTGATGAGGTGCTCGGGACTCCCGAGGAGAAGTTAGATGTCTGCTGCAAAGGAGATGTTTGCAGCAGAGACTCCAACCCTGAGCTAAATCCCTTCCCAGTTGAGCTGGCTTTTGCTGCTCTGTGCAGGAGGCTGCTGCTTCTCTCCACAGCACTGCTGGTTTCATTCCTGCTGTGTCCCAGCCCCTCAGCCCAGGGAGGGTGCACTGATGGCAGGCTTCAGCCCTCTTGGAGCAAGGAATTTGGATACAGGAAGGGATGTTTGGGAATGCCAGTGGTGGGGGCTGCTGACCCGGGGCTGACAGTGAGCAATCAGCTTCTGATTGCCAGTGGATGCACGAGCTCAGAGCGAGTGGAAGGACAGCACTGAGCACCCCCAGCCCAGAGCCTGGGGCTGCTGGGCTGCACCCACCCCCCTGTGCAGAATCCATGCAGGTCCCTTGGCTGTGGGAGCCACGGCTGTGCTCTCTGACTGGCAGGGAGGAAAGCTCCTGCTTCAGATCCTTGGATTTTCCACAAGATCTGTGCCAGCCTCTGTGTTTCACAGCAAGAATGAGCCACCTGCCCAGTGCTTCAAGCATGTCTGTGTAAGTCCCTGGCAGAGGATGATGGTGCCAGGAATGGCAAAAATGATTGGTGGGGTCAGGCTGCTTCCCCTGGAGACAAACTTTAGTGCCTCCTGACCTGAACATCAGAGCTCACACCTGAGCCAATCCTGCAATGTTTTCCATGATTTGGAAGTAGAGGTGTTAGGGCAATGAGTGCCAGGGCTGCTTGTGCAGGTGCCACCCACTGCAGCTCCTGTGTGTTGCTCTTTTGTGCCTGTTTGCTGCTAGTGACTCTCACCAAATTCAGTGCTGTGCATCTCTGCAGAAGCTGGAGCACTGACCAGGCTGCTCTGGGAGGGGGAGGCTGGATTAGGTACCTCCTGAGGTTGCTCCCACCTTGGGCATCCCAAACCAAATCCTGAACATGACTCAGCCAGCCCTGGGCACTGTGTGACCTGACAGGTCTGGCTGAGGCAGCTCATATTTTAAAAATTCTTAACACTTTTAAAATTGTTAATTAAAAAAAAATGTGATGTTTAATGTCAGATAAAAAATTACAGATGTTCCGAGCTGCTGGCAGAAATAGATTGGAGACAGCTGGAAGCAGACCTTTGTCTTGGCTCATGTGGGCAGGTGTGTAAGGCCCTAGAATAAAACAGTCTCAATGCTGCTGAACAGGAAACTCCTGAGCAGTAGTTAGCAGAATACTTGTATTTTTTGAGGTTCAGTTCTAGCTGCAGATGCCATCATCTCCTGGCACAAGGAGTGATGATATCCAGGTGCAGGCTGCCAGGCCAGAGGGAGTGGTGGCTGTGCTGTGAGTGCCCTCCCAGGCCCTGCTGTTTCTGTCACACGGCGTGCTGGGAAACGTCCCCGGTGCCCTGGCGCCTCGCTGTAGCTGCTGTGTGCTGGCACTGCTGCAGCTGAGAGCCCGATGCTCATCCCATCCTGCTCCCTGGGCAGGGGAGGGAGGGCGGCAGCGCTTGCTCCAAGGAAGCACAGCACAACAAAGCATTTTCCAGCAAAACTGGCAGGTGGGAACACGCCTTCAAAGTCCAGCTCACCGTGGCTGTCCTCTCGGGCCTGCTTTGTACAGCCCCAGCCTGGCTGCAGCAGCGTGCTGTGCTGGCAGGGCAGGGGCTGCCTCTTTGTTCTGCAGAGCCTCCGGCTTGCCCGGCCCTCCCCGTGCCGCGGTGGGGAGGAGAGGCCCCACGCTTGAAAGACAGATGTCATTAAAACGCACTGGAACAGACTCTCAAGTCAAATATAGTGCTGTGATGATCTAGGTCGTGCAACTTAATGATTTCACTCTTGAATGCGAAATTATTTTTGTTGTATTTTTAGTAAGGCTCGTGCGGGCTGTGGGAAACGAACCCCCGCTGGCCCCGGGAGCTGCGGGGCTGCGGCTGCGCCGGCGGGGCCGTGCGGGCGGCGGGGGCTGCTGCATCCCGTGCCCACCCGTGCCAAGTGCTGCGGGGGGCTCCTGCATCCCGTGCCCACCCGTGCCAAGTGCTGCGGGGGCTGCTGCATCCCGTGCCCACCCGTGCCAAGTGCTGCGGGGGGCTCTGCATCCCGCACCCACCCGTGCCAAGTGCTGCGGGGGGCTGCTGCATCCCGTGCCCACCTGTGCCAAGTGTTGTGGGGGGCTCCTGCATCCCGTGCCCACCTATGCCAGCCCCCCACGCTGAGTGCCGGCCCGGGCACCCCGCACCCTGCGGGGCTCCAGGGGTCACGGGTGGCAGTGGGGATGGCCTCATCAAACACTACCCGGAAAGTTCCCATTTGGGATATTTAACTTGGAAAGATTGGCTCGGGGTGTTGAGAACAGCTAAGAAATGCAGAATGGCCGTTTGGGGACCTTTTCTTTGCAAGAGTCATCCCTACAGGGCCATAAAAGCAGCGTGTGGCTCTGGCAGTGAGGGATGAGCAGCTGCCTCAGTGTCCTGGCCCGGGGGTGACACGGGGAGTGTGTGGCTGCAGGACACTGGGGCAGCAGGAGCCACGGGCTGGCCGTGCCCGGCTGGATCCTGCAGAGGATGGGCTGTTCCAGCAGCACAGTCACAGGGCCAGGTGGATCTGAGCTCTGGCAGCACCTGTGAGTAACAGCACAGCCACCAGTGGCTTTGCTCAGCTTGCAGTGGTGCTCATGCTCTGTTCTCTCATTGCTGCTTTGAACTTCCTTTCCTGTCTGATTGTTCCCTTGATCAAAAGAAGATGAACTCCAACTGAGGTATCTCACACGGTGCTGTTTGTGTCAGGTTATGGCCCTGGGGACCCTTTGAAAAGCAGCAATTCTGAGGCCTGGTTCACTGGGGTTCACAGGGGAAGGGGTGGATTCCCAAGTGATTGCAGCAAGAGCCGAGTGTGATTCATGCAAATCAGAGCTTTCATACGAAGTGAGACTCCCCTGTGTGAGATAGGATGGGAGCCTGGCACCAGCGCTGCAGTGGTGCTGTGGGGATGCCAAGGGCGGCTCCAGGGCTGTCTGCTTACCCAGGCCTGTTCAGGCCTGTTCTCTTGGTACAAGAAACATTTTTTACATGTCCCTGTGGTGAGGCTTCCAGCAGCCCAAGGGACCCTTGGAGCCTCATCTGTCCTGACAGAAACCACTCGTGGCAGCTGTTTGGTTGGGGGAAGGTCTGTGCAGTGGAATTATTAGCAGGCAGCTTCTCAACTGTCATCCTAGGACTTCATTAACCAGCTTTTAAAAGACATAATGAATTAACCTATTAAGAACATGAAGTTTTAACAGTGCTGGGTTTGAACTGAAAGAAGTTAAATGAAGCTCTCTGCCTACATCCTGCCAAGGCAGAGTCCCCCTTGATGTGTAATGGTGGATTGCTTTTTCTCTGAATTTGTCTTTTTAACTTTTTATCTTGTCAGAAAATTATGAAAAGCTACTGGGATGATGTATTCAGGGTAGTTCTTAGCACGTGGCAGAAATATATCCATGGTTTCAGAACCATGGGTAGAGTTTCCTATTTAATCTTCTCCTTCCAGGTTAACTCCTTTCTCCCTGTGGTGTTCAGCCTGGCCCCCACTCACCAACCTGCTTTTGACTTCACTACCAATGATGTTTTCTCTTTGTGAATTTCTATCAATATTTAATACAGTGGTGTCAGTTTTGCTGTAAGATGAGAGGAACTACTAGAAACCTTGAATTATACATCATGTGGCGGGGGGAAGCTGGAAGTGTTTGCTTTTGGACCCAAAGCTCTTGGAGCTGATCTCCAGGACCTGCAGCCTGAAATCCCAGTGATGGATGAGCCCCAGAAGAAACTCAGCCAGCGGCATGAGGGGCGGCCCCGCAAGGTGAGGTTCAAAATATCCTCAGCTTACAGCGGGCGAGTGTTGAAGCAGGTCTATGAGGACGGGCAGGAGCTCGAGCCCCCGGCCAGGGAGCACTCGCGGCGCTTCCTGCGCCACAGCTTCGAGCCCGGGGACCATCTCTGCGGGCCCGGGGAGCTGCCAGAGAACAGGTTCTGCTGGCCCACGGCCCTGACTGCCCAGAGGATCAGCATCTTCCGAGAGGATCAGAAACACGGGCTGACGGGGACCGCGCCCCTGCTCAGCGAGTGCCAGCCCGGCGCCAGCCCCTGCAGGGTAAGTGCTGCCCCGGGCTGTCCTCGCCCTGGGGACCAGCTCCGGGCTAAATCCTGCTCCGAGGGACGTGGTGACAGCAGTCTCACGCTGCAGCCTCATCCAGATCAAACTGTTTTGTCAGGCCAGACTTGAACAGGGCCGTTGTAAATCTCCAGCCATTATCCCAGGAATTCTCTATGCTGAATATGCCACACGTGGCAGGATCCTCAGGGTCTGCAGCAGTGCAGGCAGGAGGGAACAGCATCTGCCAGCTGTGCTCCAGCTGTGCTCCAGCTTCTCCCGGTGCTGATCTGCATCTGTCCCTTGGGTAGAGTCAAAGGGAACATTTCCATACATATTGCTGTCTGTACATAGGAATCGTACTGCATCCAGATCAGTCAAATGTAAGGAGGATGTTAAGTTAATTAGGTATATTTAAAGTATTAAAGTTGTGTGACTTCAGCTGGCAGGAAGCCAGTGCTGCTGTCAGGGTACCAGGAGTCTGCATCCTCTGGCAGCCAGAATTCCTCTTTGGCTACTTTGACAGTCCCAGCTTAGTTTCACTGGCTGTTTTCTTAACATATAATCAATGCCACTGATAGAGAAGGGTTTCTTTAGTCCTAATAAAGAGGCAGGACATGCAGGATATGTGTAAATACTTTTTATGGCCTTGATTTGAGCACACTGAAAGTCTGTAAATTCCTGGTGCTCACCAAAGCTGCGTGGTGAGAGACTCAGAGGGCTGATACTTGACCTGTGGACACACTGGCCACACAGTTTGCCTGAAAACATCAGACCATGATGAATCTCTCCTGCCCAAAGACCGTGCAGGACCATGATCTTATCCACCCCGTTAATTTGTTTTGCATTCCTGGGTAAGGCTCCTCTCCCTCCCCAGCCACAGGTACCTCGAGTAACCACACTGTCCAGCACCAGCTTGTGTTGCTTCAACAGGCACTTGGTGCCTGGAGACACCGTGTCTGTGTGACACACACGGGGCTCTCACCTGCTGCAGGTGGGCAGGACTTGTGCTCACCTGCCTCCCCCTCATGTTTCTCCCCACAGAGGAGCAGGTGCCCCACTGCCAGGAGAGCAGCAGCCACCTCATGTCTGCTGATGTGACTCAGGGCATTTTTTAGGAGAACATCTCCTTTTGCATAGCTTCTTGACACAGACACTTAGAGTGAAATATGAAGAGTGTGTAAGACAATAGGCCCCAGTAACTCCATCTGACACCCAGAGGGGAGGGAGGAGGGACCAGGTCAGCAAAATGCTGCTCCCAGGGAAATGTTTGACCCTGCCAAGTTTAGCTTTAAAATGACTAGAAAAAAAAAATACAAATTCACCTATTAGGGCTGTACCTCCACCAATTTGCTGGGTGCTCTGGGGGTGGTCAGGGGAGCTGGCCTGGGGGAGGGGATGCTCTTCTGGAAGCCCAGGGACCATCAGTGTTCGCAGAGTGAATTTATTCTAGTGAGACACTGGTGAGTTCCTTCTTCAGACTTCCCCAGTTGTAGATTTTGGCAAGATCATCATCTACACCAATAACCTGAAAATCATCCGTGCACCGATGGACCAGAAAGAGCTCATGAGAAGAATCATCCAGACTGAGGGGATAAATGACTGGACGTTCGTGTACCGGGAGAGGAAAGAAAGGCTTAGTGGTGGACATAAAAAAGATGTGGACAATAAGGTCACTTGCAACCAGCATGTGCAGGTAAGAGAAAATGGAAAGTGCTTTTCCCCCTTAGCCCTGGTCAAACCACCCAAGCCCCATCCATCTCTGTATCTGGCTTCTAACTAAATTTGGATAAAAAACACCACTCTGCTCCTCATTTCCCTCAGGAGATAGCAACCAGAACCGTGCTGAGACACACAGTGTCTCAGCTCTGGGGATGGCAGTGCTGCTTCCAGGTGCTCATGTCCCCCACTGATTCCTTCCCCTGGAGATGGCTGGCATTTCCAGAGCCTGGCTGGGCTCCAGCCCTTGTCCCCCCTCCCTGTGGGATAAGGGAAGGCCAGAGTTTCTCCAGGCTGACAAGGCTAAACACAGCTGCTCTGTGGCTGAGACTGCTTCAGGCTAAAATTTTACCATCAGCTGAAATAAGGTTGTGCCTTACATTTGCTTTCTCACGGGGGAGTATTTGTTGGTCAGAATCCCAATTAGTCTGACCATGATTTGATCCCACAAAACCTAATGTTGTCATGCGGAGCTGATAGAGTTTCACGGAGCTGAGTCTGGCCCGGACTGAGCGTGGGTCACCGTGGTCCTTCTGCTCCCAGGAACTGCAAGGTGGGATTTGAAAGAGGCTGCCCAGCACAGCGGGAGAGAGGCAGGCACAAAGCACAGCTTGAAAGAAGCTCTATGTGGTGGTGATGAGGGATTTGGGGAGAGAGGGTGATGAGCAATCCCTGAAGAAATGAAACGTGGCTCAAACCTGAGGATGCAGAGTGGAAATGGTGTGATAAGAGATGGCAGGGGGATGGGTGGAGCTGCGCAGAGGAGAAAGATGAGTTTGGAGTATTGTGTTATAAGGCCAGTACCATTAACTTCTCATTTTCTAGCAGTAGCCACAAATTGTCCCCAAGCATGTGGGAGCCTTTTTATCAAAGTTCTTGCTGTGGAGAGCTGATTGTGATCGGCAGAGTGGTGTGTCAGGAGCAACCACCATGGGAAAAACCGGGAGACAGAATTTCCCTCTTTCAAGAGTGTTCCTGACTTCGGTGTCTCACACCCACTAACAGATTCTTCTCCTGCTCTCTGCTTCAGGAGGGCGATGCAGAACGCGGCTGTTCCCAGTGCAAAGGCTCAGGCTGTGCTCCCTGCTCACTGTGCCACGGGAGCAAGTTCTCGATGCTGGCAAACAGATTCCGGGAGTCGTACCGGGCGCTGCGCTGCCCGGCGTGCGACGAGAGCGGGCTGCAGCCGTGCCGGGTGTGCGCCGCCTGAGCCCGGCCCGGGCAGCACCTGCGCCCTGCAGCCTCCCGCAGGCTCCGTTCAACAGAGCCAGGGGCACTCGGTACCTGGGAGCGTGGAACCACCCTGCAGCCTGCCCTGTGCCCCTGGGCAGCCTCGCCGCCGGGCTGGCCCCAGGGGCTGCGGGGTGAACGCGTCCCCCTGGGCAGGTGCATCCCTCACCCAGGGGGAGCGCTCAGCACTCGGAGGGAACGCACCTGTGTGAGTGTCCCTGCGCCTGTGTGAGTGTCCCTGCACCTGGAACTCGGCCGAAGCAGCGCCTGTGCTGGCACTGCCCCTCCCGTGGGTGCTTGGTGCCCGCCACAGCCAGGGCTGGCACTCCATCAGCAGCAGCGGGGCAGCGCCAGCACCGGCTCAGGTGTGCAGGTGGTGCTGGTGCAGGTGCACAGCGGGAACTGGGACCAGTCTGTACCAGTGCAGGTGCACAGCGGGAACTGGGACCAGTCTGTACCAGTGCAGGTGCACAGAGGGCACTGGGACCAGTCTGTACCAGTGCAGGTGCACAGCGGGAACTGGGACCAGTCTGTACCAGTGCAGGTGCACAGAGGGCACTGGGACCAGTCTGTACCGGTGCAGGTGCATAGCGGGAACTGGGACCAGTCTGTACCAGTGCAGGTGCACAGTGGGAACTGGGACCAGTCTGTACCAGTGCAGGTGCACAGTCATTACTGGTGCACAGTCTGTGCCAGTGTAGGTCCCCAGTGGGTACTGGGAGCAGTTGGTTCCAGCCCAGGTCTGTGCTCCGTTTGCCCCAGCAGAGCCTCGCTGGGTTTAACCTGCAGAGCACTGAAAATGGCACTGCTGCTGCAGTTCTCTCTCTGTGCCCTGCAGGGTCACAGGCATTTCCCGAGGTGTTGCTGATCTGTCACCTGCTTCAGTGACACAGGGGTTCCTTTGGGGTCTGATTTGTGGAGGAAACTGAAAACCCTTCCCAAACCTGGAGGTATAAAATAATGTATGTGAATTTATTATTATACATAGAAGTTATTAAGATTTTAGCCTCCCTACAAGGAAGGGCTGCAGTAAAACTCCCCTGTATGCTGCTCAGCACTTATCAGGACCAGGCTGAGGGTGAGCAGGACAGCTCTTGCTTAATACTAATCCCATGTTGTAATCTGCAGCAGGTAAACTCTAATTAGTGAGATGAAGTAATGATTCTTTGCAGGCTGCCACTGGAGTACAGGGGCTGTGAGAGCTGAGGCAAACAGGGGAAATGGTATTTTTTCTCTAAAGCATTAACTTATTACATTTTATATTCAGGAGCAATGTCAGTGCAGCCTTAACTCCCAAATTACCTGGGAGAGACCCTGGTGAGTTTGAGGCTGCTCACATGGGCTTCACACTGAGCCTGCAAGCCCAGGCAGGGTAATTTATGGCCAAGTTTCTCTGTTCCTGTGGTAGGTTACAAGGTTTCTCTGCAATACCGATATTATTCAAAATAATGTTGTTCTAGCCCCTACACTTCCACATGTCTTCTGCTGAAATTGTACTGTGGGTACTGAAGGTTTGTTTTATTTTTTTTAAACATGCATCAATCTACAGGAGATACTTGTTCAGCTTCATTCATCGTATCAGTATCTGCAATGTGAAAAAATGTTGTCCTTGGGGTGTTACTGAGGGCAGGTGAGACTTCCCAAATCAGAAACTGCTGTCAGGCAGATCTCTTCCCTCAAACACGACCTGTTTGATCTCAGTTTGTTGGGCTTGTTGGAGAGTTCGCTGGCTTAAGATAAGAAAAAAGGAACCAGGTAAAATTACCTGATAGTGTTTACAATAAAACTGGATGCAAATATGCACTTATAAAATCAATATTTATTGTTCTTTGGGAATGAAAACGTTTCTCAACCACTGTCACTGTTCCTGGCTGTGTCAGCTGTTCCCATCATGCAGACATTCACAGGGGCAATGCCTGCAGCCAGAGCTGAGCTCTGCCCTTGCTCAGTCCTATCCCACAGGTTCCAGTGACCTGGACCAAGCAGAGCAGGGATTTGCTTCCCCAGTTTCCAATGTTCTCCTTTTATTTCTGGTAATACGCTGACTTGATTTACCCAATAAATGTTCTTCTTCCACATGGCAAAAGTTTGAACTTTCCTTCAGCATAGGGGTGAGCTGACTGTGGAGGAAATGGGCTGCTTGTCACATGTTGCTGGTTTGATTTCTGCTGCATTCAGAGCCCTCCCTCCATCATTGCATCCCCACTGGGCTGGTGGCACTGGGTGGAGGGCAGGGCTCCCAGCACTGCCCTGCTCCAGCCTGGTTCTGTCACCAGCTCAGAAGCCCAAATCTGGCTCTGGCCATGGCCCAGCCCTGGTGGGCAGAGCTGAGGCACTCACTGGCAGCCTGGGCAGTGCCCAGCATGTGACAGTGCCACAGCAACCTGCACTGTGCAGCCTGGCTCCTGCTGCTGCCATCCTGGGAGCTGGAGAGTAAGTTCTGCTGGGTAACCTTTCATCAAAAATTGCCAGATCTTTAAAAACTGGATTACTTTATGGGTCAGGGTAGGAGTGGAAGATGATGTGTTGCACTTCTGCCAAAAAATAACAGGTTTTTCCTGTTTGCTGAAAGCCCGGATAAAGATGGCATTGGACTTGCTGAACTCACCAGGCTTCTGCATGTGATCTCAGTGGGGTCAGCTGAAGGGTCTCTGATGCGAATGGTGGATGAAATACGGGAATCTCTGAAAAACACGGTGGCACAGTTTTGGTTTAATTGATCACCTATCTTTTTTTGGGTGTTTCATGGGTCAATAATAGAAGCAGACCCCTGGAGTGGTGGTGTGCCCTGTACCAATACCCAAACTGTCCTGTATGTGATATTCTTTTACAAAAGGAAACCCCAAATATCCTCGCAACTGCCAGGACTTTGAACAGCAAATACAGGTAAAGATGCTTAGTCTGGAGTCTGTTTCTTGTGTTTTTATTAACTTTCTACAGCTGTTCTTGTTTTGTTGTAGAACAGGAGCACGCAAAAAGACATTTAAGGGTTTCTCTAAGGAAAAAACAGACCCAAGAGGAAAAAAGCAACCATTTCTTCTCTTGCCCTGCTGCAGAGCTGTGTCTCTGGCAGGCTCGGGCAGCCTCATTCATCCACTGTTGTTGGCTGCCACACCATGGTGAACCGATGGATGTGCTCTGAAACATGCCTGGGAAAACTTGGAGCCAGCTTGGAAAAGAGAAGTCAGGGCCACCTCTTGCTGATTTTCTTGAGTGTTTGGCGGTCCAAGGTGAAGGGAGAAGCAGTGTTAGTGCTCTCTGTTGTGAAGGGTCTGAGCCAAGCAGAAGTGCAAGTGGAATCGTTTCCCGTGTTACACGTCCCTGTGGCTCAGGAGGGGCAGTGGGGGCTGAGCAGGGGAGCTGGCAGCAACAGCCACGAGTGCAGGACTGGGAGGTTAAAATAATCCTTGTTTGTACGTGGCAGCAAAGTGTGCTGCATGGCTTCAGCCCAGAACGCAGCAGGACTGAAGAGGTGATTCCCAGTTACTGACAAATGCCTTGGTTAAAGATGACTTGAGGGCTCCTGCCCTGGTTCTCTCTGTTGGGACTCTGCAGGTGGAACCCTGGAATGTTGCTATGCTGCAAAACAGGGTGGGAAGGTGTGACCAGACAAACTCTCAGAGGAGACCAGAGCCAAAGCTGTTGGGGTTCTTCAAGGCCATGTTTGTGCCAAGACGTCTCCTGGCCCACAGAAATCCCATGAGTGGCCTCAGCTGTGGCATTTTGTGCATCAGTTGCAACTTTGGGGTCCATGAGGATGGAGCACAGAGGTCCCTTGGACGGTGGAAAACACCATTGTGGGGGTTGGGTTTTTTTTGGGTGGCCTTTGATTGCCAGGGTCGTTTTAAAGTGAGTCCATAATGTGGGAACAAAATATTTAGTTCAAGTGTGATGAATTGACCTGTATTTGGAATTTGCACGTTGGTATGTGAAAGGGTTTTGTATTTATCAGTCTTTATCACAGTGACTAATCTGTGCAGTGGGTTTTAAATTTACATTTATCCACAACCACCACCCTTCCAAAGCAGAAATCAAGTGGAGGAATTTGGAAAGCTTTAGCTGAATTTGCAATATCACTGCCTTATTTCCCTGCAGTTAAAAAAGAAAAAATCAGAATATTTATGAATTTAAACATTAATATTTTTGCAAGTCTTTGAGGCTGTCGTTTTGATTTATGTGGGCCCCACTTGAACTGCATGTACACCCAGCCCTTCATTGCTTTGGAGTATTTTGATTTTGTACCAACTGTTCTGTGTGAGCTGCAGCGATCTCTCCCTGCTGCAGAGCTCTGCAGCCCAAGTGGCCGAGTGATTCCCCTCCAAGGGAAGTGATTCCCCTCTGAGGAACCTGCTGGGAGCTGCTGCTTCTGGAATTGGTCACACAGGTTCCAGCCAGCAAAGGTAGGCGGGCTCTGAACCCCCTGCATTCCCAATAATGACCAGTGCAGCCAGTTCTGCTTGTTGCTGTTTGTGGAGAGAAATCGATGCCTCTGCCGGAAGGTGAGCGGGAGCACAGGGATTCTTGGTGTAATTTTATTTGCCGGGTTTCTGCAAGTGGAGAATGGCCAGTTCCAGCTGGAGCAATGTGAGGGATGGCCCTGGAACCACTGGGACCCCCGTGCTGAGGGGACGAGGGTTTCTGGAAACACTCAAAGCCAACAACAGTGTGGTGGGAAAAAGAATTGGGAGCTATGGGTGGGTTACGGGCAAAGTCAGCTTCGTGGTTGCTTCAGGGCCACTCAGTGTGATGGAGGAGAGAAGTCCTTGAAATAAGCAAATCACTCCGGAAAGAAATTTATTACAGGAGCTCATGAACGATTTTAGGGGAAGCGTGCACGCTTTGTTGGGATAACGTCCCTGTTTCTCAGGGTTTGACATTCTGAGGGATGGCGTGCGGGGCGGGCCGGGGATGAGGCCGAGGGAGAGAGTCCGGTCCGGGTCCGGGGCAGCGCCAGCCCGGGGTCCCTGTGCCAGGGTCTCTGTCCCGGTGTCCCTCTCCCGGTGTCCCTGTGCCCGGTCCCTGTCCCGGTGTCCCTGTCCCGGTGTCCCTGTGCCCGGTTCCTGTGCCCGGTGTCCCTGTGCCCGGTCCCTGTGCCCGGTGTCCCTGTGCCCGGTGTCCCTGTGCCCGGTGTCCCTGTCCCGGTGTCCCTGTGCCCGGTCCCTGTGCCCGGTTCCTGTGCCCGG
>VZTR01025011.1:6002-19514 GCA_013400775.1 Chaetops frenatus
AAGACCACTACTTTCTATTAATCCAGGATAATGAAGCAGATCTTTCATGTTTGAACAGCTAATCATTGAGCAGTCAAAAAAAAATTCTGAAGCCACATTATTTACAAATATAATTTCTACTAAATGTTAAGCCTAAATAATGCCTATACTGGTACTCTACAGGGCAGTAAACTAATCCATACAAGTGGGTAGCAGTGCCAGAAAAAAAAAGTACAGAGAGATATTCTGCACACAGCTTTAAGTCCATCAAGAATAGCTTGTTTCAATCTTAAATCTCCAATTTAAATTACAAAACTGAGGACTGTTGTCAAAATCTTAGGCATGAACTTCAGAGAGTCACTTTAATAGCATTCCTATTAATGAATAATGACTTATTAAGATCTTAAAAACTATGTTTTAAATATTTGTTCTACCAAAACAAATTAAAATAGGATCTTTACCTCTATTCCATCAAAACAAAGTTTAATAACTGGGACAAAAGCTTCTTCAACAGCCTGGGGGGAAAAAAGTTGTATTTTATTTTCAGTATAGAGAACACTTACAAAAAATAGCTACCAGGTCTAGACAATCACAATTAAATGCTATTTATATCAATGTTTATCTCTTTTCAGGTTAATTTTTGTCAGCAATGTTTTCCTCCACCATTGAGAATTCCTGCAGTAAGCACTGACCTACTATGTGCTGCAGCTGTCTAGATGTCAGTTATAATCCAAACCGGGATCAACCAGCTCTGATGATGGTACCTCAAGGTCCAACCCTCTTTCTTTCCACACACAAGACATGATCAAGCATCCTTTACTCCTCACAAGTATCTCTAAGTACTCCAAGTCCAAGCTATTGGGATTCTTGCTCTAAAAGGCCTCTTATTTCTGCTTCTACAGCTGGTATAAGAAATGAGAAGACTGTGTAACTATGCAGCCTGACATCACCTAAAGCAGTTGCAAGTCACCAGTCTCCAGAGGCCAAGCATGTTTTTAAAATGTGGTCAATAATATGGTGTTTTGATAAACAATATCACAATGAAACCATAGAACTTCACTTCTGCTCTGGAATCAACTATGAATATAATTTTCCTGAACTGAGCATCTGAACTAAGTGCAGATCTGTAGCATACTGCTTTTGTAAAAGCAAAAGAATAGTGCCTACCTCCAAATAAATACTCTGAGCTGTTGGAGGATAACCTGTTCCAAGACTGTTTCAGTTCTTGCCAAGAGGAGGAGACAACACTACTGTCTGTGCTCAAACCTTAGTTAAAGTTACCTTAACATTACTGGTTGGCAGGACAGATCCATCCTCAGCAAAAATCTAATTCACAAGTGTCTCATATTCACTCACTACAGCAATCACTAAGAAAGTCTATGTTCCCCTGAAGATGGAGATGTACAAAATCCTAATACTAGCTGGAATGATTTAAAAGTGTTACAACACCCTGACATAAAGGTTATTTGCATCACTCAGAGCTACACTGAATACCATACATACCTTGCTGCTAAATCAACATTACCTGGAGTTAAGAGTTTACAGCAAAGTTGAATGGAAATCTGAAAAACTGATTCCTCTCTATTTAAATGTCAATTTAAACATTACTAAAAGTGTTTGGATAATAAAGCACTGAAAACAGTTCTTTCAGTGCATATAGTGTTACCACTACCCTGGTAGTTACCAACATTCTTGGATAGAGTGGAAGAATGCTGCAGAGACAGTTCCATTTATTTTATGAGAGCAAGACTACACCAAACAAAGACCTGCCAGCAACTATCTTCATCTAAAAATAAAACACTGGAGCAGAGAAAATTTACTCTGAGCCAATATCAAGAAAATTAAAGCTCCCACCAAGCTCCCTCAAGGGAGGCTTGTCAGTGCGGTATAACAGAAACAAAATACTGCATTAGTACAGTCTTCCACTTCTACCAAGGAAATCTTCATCTTTACAAGTTAAAAATCTTGCACAAGCATCCAGTAACAAGACACACTAAAAATATAGCTTCCTTTTTCAAATGCACAGTTGACAGCCAATATAAGAAGTTTAGTTAATACCAACCACCATAACTGTTTATATAAGCATGAAGTTATAAGAAAGCAGCATAAAACCTTCATTAAATCCAAACAAGTTTCATCCTGAACCGTGGCAAGCTAACATTTACATTTGCATCTGCCTGCTTCTAGTGAGTAAGCAGAAATTTTGCCATACTAACACACATGCTAGGAGATCATTCTGCCATCCAGATTTTTGAGTGTATCTGTTAAGCAAGAGCAGAGAAAATTCAGAAGAACCTCTATTTCAACTCTTATGATAAGCTTTGCTGCAGGTTAACAAAATATCCTTTGCAAGTCTTAAGAGTAAAGCTGTGTTTACTTATTTAATGCATCATCTTTCACTACTGAGTTTTCCTAATCCTCAGCAATCTGTATCAGGTGTTTCACATACCCTCAGATCTTTCACTTCTTCTTGTTGTTTTAACTTTTCATAGAATGATGTGAAAAAATCACTTCTTTCAACATGTCTTGGTGCAACACATAGGGCATCAATATCAGCACCTGAAATTGTTAATTAGCAGAAATAAATTACTCAATACTTCAAATGCATGGAATGCCAGCACTAGACAAATTTTTATTAATTAAGGAAGAAAACTTAGTTTTTCATCATGTGAAATGGTGGTTTTTTGAAATACTAAGTCAAATCAAATGAAAAGAAATCACGGCCGTTAAACATACAGAACACATACATACACTTGCTTCAATTGTGGAACACTTGTAATTTTCAAAGAACAAAACATGAAAATCTAAGTATACAACTTCCAGTGTCTTTAAATAATTTTCAATTTTTTTGTCTGTTTCTCAATTCATGATGAAAACAATATAGGAATATATTTCTTTTACTTAGAATGAAAATTAGAGATGGTTAACGAAAAAAATTAAGAAGTCTAACACCACCTCAAAATACAACAAGATCAATCATTAACTCAAACACATGGATTTTTATCACAAAAGGAAATGTTACCTTTTGTATGGACCCCTAATCTATAGGATCCAAATGTAAAAATTTTCCCTCCAACGTTTTCTATTACCGATTGTGGAAGATTCTAAACAGAGAAAAAAAAATTGGTTATTTTACCTTAACAAGTTGTAACAACACAAACCATTTCTTTTCAAACAAGAGGAAAAATACTACACAAGATTTATGCTGTTGAACTACTGATATAATCTCAGTATTTACAGAAAAGACTAAGATTAGTTTGCCACTTGGATCATTTGAAACATTTCAACTACATTACACATTACCACCTCAAACCTGGGTGATTGTTGCACCAATTCTACACTTCAGGTACAACAGCTTTATAATATTATAGACATCAAACATATTTTGCTTACCAATCAGGCATTCTAGACTGACACAGAAATTGATGATGGATTCCAATTGAGAGCAACACAAAACACAGTCTACTGTATCAGTGTTTATTACATTACTTCCAGAGACACTCGTATTTCAACTTTTAAATAAAAATTTTGGGTTTGGGAAAGGTATTTATTTTATGTTTAAATTGTTCAGGTACATCTACTAAAGTTCCTAGTCTTGAAAAAGCTACTGAATCCACAGTACTGTAGGCAGAGGGCTATCCTTTCACAACAGGATGCAGTGCTAGCTACAATCTGAAACTCTACATGCAAGTTTGTTTACACAGCAGACAACAAAATAAATTAAAACTTCTATTTTGCAAGGTATATTATATTAACTTAAGCAGCTTTCAACCTTACACCAGTCACAATATTCTCACTACTTTGTTTTCAAGGATCAAGACACACATAGCAGGGCTGTCCCTAACCATAATCTTGTCCATATATAAATTCCCATTACATAAGGGACGTGTACAGAAAAACGACAATTCCAAATACAGACAAAGCAAAATAGCTTAAAAATTTAGGGGTTTCCCCTAAAAAAAATCTATAATCATGCAAGTCTATAACCATTCAAAGAAGATATGTGGGGGCAGGGATTACTATAACCTGGCAAAAACACTATAAGCATTATCAGTCTACAGATGTACAGGACTGACACTAAAGAAAAAGGTCACAAGCCACAAAGATGCAGGAAGTACATTTTAAGATCTAGCATTGTCTCACAAAGGCAAATAATCTAAGTCTCTAATTAATACAGTTCTATATGCATAAATTTTGAGAAAAACTCAAGTTACATCTACCAGTTTCTTTCTTTGACAAGGTTCTGCTATGAAGGGGACAATGCTGTTTGTAAACAAAAAAAAACTACACAAGGATGGTATTTGTTCTGATCTCTAAATCTAAGGTTCATCCCTTAAGTACAGGAAAGTATTTTGGAATAATCTTCCTACAGCAGTTTTACAGTCACAGTATTGGCAACTCCACATAAAATACATCCATACCTTGCTTTCACTGATTTCCCGTATCCATTCCTTTACCAAGTTATTTAATTTTCCCAAAATTAGAATCCTATTAATAAAACAGCAGAATGATGGGTTACAAACTTAGACAAAACTAGTAGAATTTTTTAAAGATTGTATGATCATTACACAGTAAGTCAACTAGAGTAACATTACAGATCTAATTAGAAATCTTGTTTTATGTACATATATGCTTAAAGCTACTCCTTCAACATTCCCACTATTTTCCCTCTCTTAGAGACAGAGATTTAGCTCAAAAAAGATGCGAGCATACAAGACATACACACATGAATTCGACTCATTTTCAAAATAAACCTTTAATTTACATGACGCATGCATCTTAAAGAACAGTGATAAGCAGTACTGAGAGAAAAAAAAAACCTCTAGAAAGCTTAACAAGGAAAAGAAAGATTTTAAGGTCCATTACAATAAAGTAGTGATGAAGGGGGAGAAAACGCAAACCAGTCTCTAAAATTTAAAGGCCATTTTAATTCCTTTCTGTGTTTTGAGGTATTCCTCTTAACTGAGAAAAACTAAGCTTACAATTCCACTAGGCTTTTAAGAAAGCATTTGAAAGAACACAAACACACTTGTGCTTCAACAGCCACACGTGAACCTCATGAGAGGACACCAAGCAGAGCGTTCACTCACCTGCGCTGCAGCTCTTCTTCCTCTTCAAACACACCATAAGGTTTTAGGGTTTCGATTAATTTCTGGGTAAGCATGCAGTCAAACTCCTTGGGGGCAGCTAAACTGATAGGTGAGGTAATGCCATAATGCTTCTGTAGTTGCTGTGTTTGTGATCCCTGGGTTGTAACGGGACTAATAAAGGCAATTAGATAAAGTTACTGACAGAAACAAAGCAAAAAAATTATTTCTTTTTTCTCATCAGAGTAGTAGATATGAGATACAAAAAAAAAAAGTTAAGCCTAGTGTTAGCAATTGCATCCCAAATCACTGTGTCAAATCTGTCCTATTAAGGGCACCAATTGAATTACTTTTCACCAACTTTTAATGTCCTTTTTTTTCCCCCCCGCCTAATTATTTTTTTCATTTTCTTAGGGCAAAAGCTGTATTATCAGTTTGGGCTCCTTCACTTTCATAAACTCTGAAGTTAAGGGAACCCTCCACGTCAAAAAGCTGACGTCAAGCTGATAGCAAAAGTGAAAGTCCCACTCTTGGCATGCATAACATTCCTTGGTATATTGCTGTAGTATTAGGCCTGCATTTTCATACCTATTATATGTTATTTCTATCATACAAAATGAAAAATATTGTCATAAGGCTAACTACCTATTACATCTGGAAAAACTACAGTATGACTTCAATTTTACTTCCATTATTTGTTATCATCATCTCCTCAAGATTTCATTCCTCATTTCCTTAAAGACTACTAAAAAAAACACCTAAACTGAAGATTGACAAGAATCTACAAAACATGATATAATTTTCCACAAGTTAAACCCATTTTATAGCAATTCTAAGTACTATAATTTGATTGTAATCAAAAATTTAGTCACAATGCAAGTCTGAGCACATCTCTCCCTTTGCTCATCAGCAAAAAAAAAAAAAGCAAGGCACATCAAGGAAAAATATGTTAAGAAGTGTAGATTTAAAAAAATTAACCTTTAAGTAATTGTGGGGACTGGAAAACATCTGGGAAAATTATTTTCTACTGTTTCCTTTAGCTATGAGGTTTTAATCAACTAATGAAGAATGTGGTAGTAGTTGAACAAATCATATCCATCTTAGGACTTTATGTGTCAACAGAAGCAATTTTTTTTAAAAAAGCTGTTCTCATGAATTACATAAAACAGTAATTGAAATTAAAGACAAAGAAAGTCCCTAAAATATTTTTCCTTCTCTTAAAAAAAAAACTTGAGGAATGTAAACACAAATAGTAGCTTCGGCCACTTAACTGCCTCTAAAAAAAGTAGGCAGAAAACAAGAAGTGTCACTATATAAACATCCTTTGAATATTTTGAATATTTTAACTTATACCACAAAGCAAGTTGTTTGAACTACACTTTCTCCCCTTCTCCCCAACTGTTAATCTGAAAAAAAAAAAAATGCTTTTTAAGATTTTTCAGTTTACTTTTACGAGTTTTTTAAAGCAGTAATACAAAACAATATTTTAGCTTTGTGTAACAACTTCCTGATGGTCTAACTGTAATTTTCACCTATAGCAAGAAACTGAATCCAATTCAACAGATATTAGACCTCATTAAAAGGGCTGGCAAAACACAGCCTGGCAGACACTGCTACTAGATTTTTGAAAAAAAGACACAACATCACTCAAAACCAGATTCTGTGAGGCTGATTCCTGAATCAGCAATGCTGACAGAGGCCTCTGTATTCCCACTACTTGTAAAAACTATGCTTCACAAATTCAAGAACTAACACATTAAATACAATCTCTTACCTTGCCTATAGAATTACAGTACCTAAAGCCCTGCCACGCATCAGATCTGTTCCCTAGTCTGGTTTGCAGCCCTGGCAGTGCAATGTGCAGCTCTGCCTCCAAAACACCACACTGCAGTGACTTCAACCCCTGGAGGACCACCAGGGCATGGCCACAGGGCACCAGAGCTTCAAACAACCAACTAAATCCATCACCAGATACACATCTTTGGGAACTGTGACATAAACCCAGCTGCAGCTCTTACATTGACTTTTATAATAATAAAATAACGATGTTGTCAGCAGCACAGGACCTCCCCAACACAAGTGTTTCACCTCTGTTTGAGGGTTGAGGAGTTAGTAAGTACCTTTTCTCTGGGTTAGTGTGTAACAATTCTCAGCACAGCTGCCTTCAGCATTTTACAGCTGCAGAAGAAGGGATGAAGCTTACATTTTAACATCTATTAACCCTGGAGAGAATGTAGGTTATTTCCAGATAAAACATTTAAATTTAAGCTCTGCCATTTACACCTGCTAAGTTAACTCTAGTCTAAGGTTTCTGTAGCACAAGAAAGGATATGAAAAAAATTCCTTTGGAAAATCAAAGAAAAAATGGTATGGCAAGAAGGTTTGTTGAACTTAACGCAGGACAGAATAAAGTAACTTATTCTGTTCACCTATTCATTTAAAAGGCAGCATGCAAGTTAATATAAATAAATAAGTAAATGTATATTCTCTCCTTACCTCCTACCTCCCATAAAACCAGGAAACTCTAAATAAAGCTACCTGCTTTTTAAAGTATATTCTCTCCAAGAAATAAACTTTAGGTCCTCATTAGCCCAACTTTAATGTTACATTTTAGCCAGAAAATGCTAATGATAAATACTCCCAGACATCTACTTTTTTTTCTAAAACCATGCAGATCATACTCATATTCCAATACCTTCCCTCTTAGTCACATATGGGCGTATGGACATTCTAGCTTTTACTTGTGACATGTCCAGAGAAGAGCTTAAACTACCAAATTTATTCAAAGAGAAAGCTGAAAAACCAGGGAAGTGTCAATCCTTCTACCCAAGCAGATTAGAGATTGGCCTTATTGGGGAGTCAATACCTTGATGGTATGTCACATCTGGTACTCACTAAAGTTAAACATTAACAAAAGGCAGAACATTAAACAGCAATTGGAAGTTCCATCTCAGCTACTCACTCTTGACAACAGCAGAGACAGATGTGGCAGAGCATATTAGGGTCTGACACAACTGAAAGCATGTTTAGGGCTTGATGAGCTTTTTTTTTTAAGAGAAAAAAACCCTAAGCTTTTCTTTTTAAGATCACAAAGAAAATTAAGACACAATTTGGGGCTTTTAAGTTTGTTTCTTGTCAATCACATATAAACATGAAGATCATTTTATCACTCTGAAATGACCATGAGCTATCTGTCAATTGCACAAATATAAAATCAAGTAAAGTTGCAGAAAAAAGATGTGCAGTTAAATATAACATGCTATTGTTGTAGCTCTGGTTTAACCTAAATTTTTGAAGAACATATACTGACAATTTACCTTGTGCAAATTGGGCAACAGCTACAGTGAATTAATTCTAGAGTGTTATGATTCAGTACTTCGTATTCAAATATTAATTTAATCAGTAAGAAATGCACATGTCCTTTTTTCCCATATAAAAACACAGACACAAAGCTCTAGTCTGTACTAAGCTGAAGGCATTGCAGCCAAACAATTTTTTCTATTTTGGTAGGCAGTATCTTTTTATACTGTTACCAGGAACTACCAAACTAAAAGAACAGACCTTGGCTATATGGTCACTGCTAAAACCCATTTTAAACAGAGTGCAGAAGTGGAGAAAAAACCCAAATAAAGCTTGTAAGAAGCTTTACAGTTTCCAGAGCATACACCTCTAAACTCTTTTAAATGGAAGTGACTATATGTTGTTCTAAGGTAAGGGAGGAATTACAATGCATCTTTTTTAAATCAGGCAATAGTATAATTTTTAGTGCTATTTGTGTTAAGATTTTACATTTCTTATCACAAACAAATTACAGTTTCCGTTGAGCACCACACCACCTAAATATCATGCTCCTGATATTTGGGAAACTTCACAAAAATAAACGACAATACAAACAACTGAAATATTAAAAATACATAGCATAATATTGAACAAATCATAACAATTTAAATCCCTTTAAGTTTCAAACTCATCCAGATACTAAGACAAAATACACAACTTATGGATTCTCAATTATCCTCACTCCTCTATTAGCCTCCAATGATTACCTCAGCAAAATTTATTTCTGTTTATTTGCTGATGTAAGACACCCAAGTCAGATTCCTGAAACAATACTGGTCATCACACCATCTGGTTAACCAGCTGGAGCTAAATTCACCAAGCTCAAGCTCCACTGCATCCAGATTCAGAGAAACTCCATTGAGGGGTTTTGCTTCTTTTTAAGTTTCCTTCAGCAATGAGTGACTGGCAATTTAGACTGAAGATTCTAGCTTAATGCTAATGCCACCACTCCTCACAAAGTTTCAAAAATCTAGGCAGGAAACACCAATGAAGTCTGTGCAAATCAGCTACTGGGGAACGTGTTTTAAATGGTTAAGACAATACAGCTGTCTCTCCTGAACAGAAGTTTCAGTATCTAGCAGAATATCACAGCACCATTCAGGCCATGAATTAAGTCCTCAACTGTCAGTATGAGGTGTTCAAGACGAACAAAACTGATTTGAACACAGGTATTGGAGCAACAGGGCGACAGAAGAGACTGACCTATGGCAAAAGGAAGATCATTCATACACTCTGCCAACCCTGGACACTTTCCTGAGCTCTCTGGCTCTTCTGTTCACATGGGAGAATAGGGAAGCCAGCATGTGCAAACATTAATCCATCCACAACAGTCTTACTAACACAACTGAAGGAAAAGTTTCTCAAATTTAAAGAAAATAAAGGACTGCACAGGCAGCAGTTGAACCAAACATTATTTTTCTTGCTATGCAGAAGACAAAAAACTTGAACAATTTTAAAAATTCAGTAAGGCTGAATCAAAAGATAACAGGGACAATAAAATAAGAGCAAGGAATACCACAAAGCATTTCACTGTTAAGAGATTAATTTGTCTCAGTGGTGAAATCTGCTCAGCCCAAAATAACTGGGTTTCCAAGCTCTGCACAGTACCTTTATATTAACAGGTACAAACTCAGTCCTTTTCTAGAGTGATACTGGAAGACTGAAAGCTATTGCAAAACCACATTTCCTTGCCATCTAACAAATTAATCCTCAGTCCAGATTTTAATATTAATTGCTTCTCAATTAAGAAAGCTATCACTTTACCTTATGGCAGCTATTCTTCTAAAGTCAGTCCAGTGCTTTGCAAAGTTAAGAATAATTTAATTCCTCTCCTAATAGCCTATAAAATTCTCAACTCTCTGTTCAGAAACACACTACTTATCCATTCCCAATCAGCACAAGCCATTTTAAATACAGTGCTGTACTTCTGGCACATAAGCTGACAGTTTCTAATGAAAAGTGGAGGAAACAATGACTTTGCCTATGTCTACAGCAAAGTTCAGTGAAAGGAAAAATGAAAAGTCTCACTTCAGAAGTGAGAATCAGCTTGCCTGTCCAGTAGAAAGAATAATTCTTAATGACACTTCAAAACTCTAATACAGAAGTTACCAATACTAACAATACTTAAAATTTACAGATCTTATGGCACTTTTAAATTTTCATGTATATGACTTAATGCACTTTTCCACTCCTGGTTACAGAATAAAACAAAACATTTCAAAAGCGTTTTGCCATGGATTCAGCAGACACAGATGTAGCTTACCAAAAAACAGATTCATGTTTTCTCTATCTGGAGGGCTAGAAAGACCCAGGTTACATGAAAAGACTAAATCATCGCTCACATAAACACAGCTCCAGCTTCACTGAGTCAGTAGTCTTTCTGTACAAGCCCCAGACCCAACCAAAATACAGGAACAGCTTAGTGAGCTTCATTCTTCCCTGGCATCTTATGTTTCAGATAATGCACAGGAACATTCTGTGAACCCTGCATCAAATATATCTTTATGACAGTGGAAGTAGTCATCTTTGTTTCTAATCAACTTTTTTGTTAAAGACTTCTTCCTTACACAGCTGCTAGTGCTTCCCAAGTGAGAATTTTAACAAAAAGTCACGTAAGTTTCTAGAATATGTTTTAATGTTGAAAAAAATACTAAAGGCTTCTTCAAATGCCAGATATCAGCACAGCATTAGGAGTCTTACTATTGATGCACCATGCACAAGAAGAATTTGCTTGGTTTCATACTTGTGTTCCATACTGTTAGCAAGTGCTACATGAACACTGGTGCACAGCTCTGGAGAACCCAGAACTTCCAAGTGAATAATGACAATCTCCAGTTGCATGGGAAATCAGTTTTGCCAAGGCCTGTAAATTGTAAACACTAGGGGTGAAAATGAAATTTGAATGACATATGGAAAGGTCAAGCCAAAGGAGGAAAAAAAAAAAAATTTTGTCACCATGAAAGTGTGGCAGTAACATAGGGTTGTTCCACTTTCATTCAAGAAGATTATCATCCAGAAGACAGAATCAACTGGAAGGAATTATAGAGGAAAAAATCTTCCCAAGATGCCTCTTTCTTTCCTCTAAAGTCAGAGATATTACTTCACAAACTCAAGAATTAGCATTACCAGCATTTCTACTTACTGGCATTACAATACTCACTTTGAAGTTTTGACTGGATGATACCAAGTCAACAATGTGAAACATACAAGTGACAGAATAAATGCATAAACTCAGCAAGCTTCATTTTTGCTAACTACAATAATCTCCTGCACTAGTTAAGTTGCCAAGTAATGTTTATATTGAAATTGGCAATATCTTGGTGCCATTGTAACCATGTACTGCTATTTAAGTGTTTCTAGTTAAAGTATCATAGATACCTTCATCAAGAGAAATTATCAAATCATTCCAAACTTTTCAAAGTTGAAGATCTCTATTATTTACAACTCATAAAAGTAGCCCAAACTTTTTAAATGGTGTTACTAAGTCTTTGGAATTTATGTAGTCACAACACAATAAACGAAGAATGAAAGCAAGCAGAATAAACACCCTCCCATTTTCCTGAGGCTGAAAAGCCTAGCCAACTTCAAAGCTGACTTCTGGTAACTTTTCATTGCCATAATGAACACGTGCAAAACTTACCTATAAGGACATTAGCGCTTCGTTATACAAGCATTAGAACCTACTTGGCATAACCATTTTCCTTCCTGCATTCACCCACTGGTCCTTTCCCTACCACAAACCCTTTCAGGTAAGTTCCTACCATGGGATCTATCTACCCCATGACTAACTCTGCAGTACTTTAGACTGAATTAAACAACCACAACAGACAACCTTAGCTATTCTCCACTTAAAAGCTGACATATTTGAAATCACAGTGAATAATCCTAAATTATAACAGTGAGGAAAAGAGTGTATAATCACAAATTCTTCATATTTCTCCTTCAATGAAAAAAGAACAAACCAAAAGACACAAACAACAACAACAAAAAAAAAATACCAAACAAACAGACCAATCGAACAAAAGATATAAACATGCCTTATTCTGAAAAGTCACTTGACCACCTACACGTCACTGTTTCCCTCGATTTTTATAGCGTAATAAAATACTAAGATTATGAACTTCGGAACTGAGGAGCTGCAAGTTTTGTCGTCTCAATCAGGAATCGTAAAAGCGTCAGCGATGGGAATTAAAAAAAAAAAAAAAAAAAGGACGCGAAAAAAAATTGCCAAGGGTGAGGTGAAAGAAATCAGCAACCAAACTGCGATGAATAAGGTCACACTTGACTATTCCTGACTGCCAGCAGGGTCACGGCACGGCACGTCCAGTGCAGAAGCAGCGCGGATTGCCGGCGGCGGGCGGGGGGGACCCACGGGCCCGCAGGCCGCTCTGCCGGCCGGGGGCGCTGCCCGGAGCCACCGGGACCGCCAAGGGCAGCGCGCAGGGCTCGGGGCGCCCGCTGGGACCAGCGGCCCAGGGTCTCCTGCCCCAGAACGGGGAAAAACTGCCCGCGTGGTCACTGGGGTAAAGACCCTGCCGGGGCTCTCGGGGGAACAAGCGCTTTGCCCTTAGCGGCCAGGGCGAGGAAGGGACAAACACGCGGGTCTCGCCCCTTGGTGCGCCCTGACCCAGCAGCGGGGGAGCGCAGGCCGCCGCACGCGTCCGCCCCGTCCCGCACGTTGCCGCTGCGAGGCCGCAGAGGCGGCGACAACAACGCGAAAGCCACATCACCATCACCTCCGGGGCGCACGGCGATGGGGGGCCGGGAGGCCAGCGCGGAGCTCCCGGCGGCGCGGGCAGCGGCGCCAGGGCCGCACACTGCGGCAGCGGAAGCGCCCGGGCCGAGGGGGCCGCGAGGGGGGAAAGGCCCGAGCCCCGGCAGGAAGGACCCGGGCATGCGGGGAGCGCCGGGCCGGGGCCGGCACAAGGCGGGCCCCGAGCGCGCCCCGCGAGCCCCCGGACTTACAACGGCATCGTCTCTCCGGCCCCTCCTCCTCCTCCTCCGCCGCCGCCGCCGCCACCACCGCCGCCGCCGCGTCGTCCCCTTCTTCTTCCTCCTCCCCCACCTCTGCCGCCTGCGGACCGGTCACTCGTCCCGCGGAGCGGCG
>VZTR01025011.1:19522-36922 GCA_013400775.1 Chaetops frenatus
GACCATGGCACGGGCCGGGGCCAGGCCCCGGGAGCGGAGGGAGCGGCTGTGCCGGGCCCGGCCGCCGCCGCCGCTTCACTCGCCTCTTCCCCTCCGGCCTTCTAACATGGCGCCCGGACGGTACCACTGCAACGTCCCGGGGCGGGGGGAGCCTGACGCAGCGCGGCGGACACCCCCGCACGGCGCGCACGCTCGCCCGGCCGCGCGTGCGCAGAGGGAGGCGATGGCCGCGGGGCACGCTGGGGAGTGTAGTCGTGGCGGCTACGCCGGCGCCGGCGCCGGCCGGGGTTTGAAAACAAAGCGCCAACGGCCGCGGGGCGGCGCGTGCGCAGAGCCGGCCCCGGCACCCCCTCAGTCCGCAGGAGCCGCCCCTCAGCCCCGGCACCCCCTCAGAGCCTCCCCTCCGCTCCCCCTCAGAGCCTCCCCGCAGCTCCGGGCCCGGTCCGCGATCAAAGGCAGCCCCGAGCGTGGCTTTGGCTGCCCGTGTCCGGCTCGCTGTGCATTCGTGCCCTGCACAAAGCAAACTCTTCCAAGAGTTGTTTTTGAAACATCTGCCTGGAGTAGCCTGCATAAACTTGCAGAATATTAAAAAAAAAAAATAAACAAAAACAACGCACTCTTTATAGATCAGCTCAAAACTTTATTCTTAGAAAAGTGAATGCATTACAGTAAGTCTAGAGAAAACCTGGTTTGCCCTGTCTTTTAAAGTGTCCGGTTTCATCTTTATGCTGAAAAATAGTACTTTCGAACTAAAAAACTGTCTAAAGTTACCGATTATGTCATCTTCAACTGCCTCGCAGGATAAATGGTAACTTGGGCTGACAGCATATAGGACATCTAGATCACAAATATATGTGTTTCTGTAGAGTACAAGATGATGTTTCTATTCCCAACTTGTCTGTCTGACTATGACAACAGATGAAATAAGATACTCTATAAAAACACTAATATATCTGAATAAAAACATTGGGCATTAACACATCTAAAATTCTGATGCTCAGAGTTACAGACAAAAAATAGCTGTAGAATGCTTCTATATCACTATTCTTCCAGCTCTTGCTCTTTTTTCCCCCCTCCTTTTGCACAAAGGGTCCTTGCCTTATGTTTTGACAAATTCCTGTATTTATTTTACACCAACTATGCAATCAGTCTCAGCTCAGCAGAGAGCTGGAGGAACTCAATAAAATTGAGAAAGACAGCGATGTGCTGGAAAGTCTAGATTCTTCAATAATCTCTAAAAAACACATATTGAGTGTTGAATGCTGAAGATTATTAAATGAGATCTACAGCCATGGGTTTGATACCAAAGTAAAACACAGGTTTTTGTGGCATACCTATGGTGGGAAACTGTTTACCAGTCAGCCTTCAGTGCAGCACAAGACTGTATTGTGTCTTTTTGCCTCTTGGTAGCAGGGAGGGGAAATAAGAGAGCTTGCTGCTTCTATTTATTTCCTTTTTCACAAGAAACACTTTTTTTTCTTTTTTTCCTTTTTTTTTCGATAAAAGTTTGCCTACATTCACTAAAGATGAGGAAAATAATATATTGTTTAATTAGAATGTGTAGCTGAAAATAAATACAGGAAGAAGATTTTGCAGAGAAAGGAATTGTTATGATTTGTAGTTTCCAACAGACATTTGAAATACAGATGTGTAAATGTATCAATCAACACATGCAGCAAAAGGAAATGTAGTAGAAGAGTATTAAAAACCCAGTACAAAGGTACGAGAAGTAAAAATGAAGATTACATAGTAAGCCTAAACAAAAATAACATCAGAAACGAAGTATTTTTATCTAAATTGTATTAGGAATTTTCTCCCTTTTTGTTTCACAATTCCTACTGCTGCTAGGATTTAACGTTTATCCCAGTCGATATCAGGACTGTTCTTGAAGAGATATTCTGCCTATAAACACAAGAGTTTCAAAATTACAATTATTTTCACATCTCCAACTTTGAAATGCATGCACAATAACAAAGACACAGTGGATAACATTACTTTAACCAAAACTACAGAGTGTATTAAATGGCACTAAAATGTCACTTACTGCAGAAAATGTCTCTGTCAGAGAAATCCCTTTCCCCCAAAATACCATCAAGCTCACTCTCTCTCTTCGTAGCAGTCACCCTGTTTCTATCATGGGGCAAGAGAAGGAAGTGAGCCATTTAGAACAGTTTTTGTCACTCTGTGGAAGTGCCTAGGGAATACCCCAGAACCTGATTTCTGGACCCACTGATAACTGATCTTTAAAAGCCATGCAGTTTTTAGGGAACATCTTATACTCCTACAGCTACAGGTAGTTGTCACTCACCAGTAGGCAAAAAGGTTAAACCAAGAAAACACTTCTTAGTGCCTGAAGCAGGATTGTAACACCATTGCTTTTATTTCCAGCTTTTGCCTGATTAATAAAATGCTCTGTTTCAGCTTGTGAACAGCTTGGCTGGGATGTGCAGGCAGAACAGCAGCACAGCAATAACGTTACAGCACCTGGATTCCTGTCTGAATGCAATGCTCACCCTGCCTGCAGCCCAAAGTTGAGCTGGATAATGTCCTGAGGTCATTTGCAACTGTAATTAGTCTATGAATGTCTTACAGGATTTTCTCCTTTATTTATGTGTGTATTACGAAGGGAATTACCAAAGAGCTTGTATTTATCATTACAACAGTATGTTCAGTTGTGCCTACGGGGGCAAGAGGGCTGTCCTGCTTTCTAAAGGGTTAAAAATTCTATATCATTTGAAAGTAGACGTAAGTAGCTGCAATTTTTAGGCTGCAGGTTGAACTTTATCTGAACCATATGGTTATGTTTTTAAGTCAAAGATGGATTACAGTGAAACCTGGCACTAACAATCTGAACATTAATAATAGAATAGACAAAGCTGCAGCTTAAACATTACTTAAAAATTAATAGCTGGAGTGGACAGCCCATAGATCCTGGTATATGAACCGTAACAACCACATTATTGTAACAACCAGAAGCAACTAAAAGCCTGCTGAAAGCGGCCTGAGAGGGTGTGCAGGTGGCCCTTCAGCAAACCCTTGGTACCAGACAGGAAACCAATGAAGGGCAATCAGATCTCAGCCCCTCACAGAGCTCCGGGTCCCATGAGGGACGTCCTGTGAGGGGTGGGGGGGTCTAGATTGTAAGGGTGTAGTTGCCCAGGGATTTCATTGTGTGTGGACCCTCTTTCAAGGCACCTAACTCAGGCTATCAGATACCATAGTAGGTTCGTTGGCACAAATCAATCTAATGGAAATGAAAGCCTAATGTAAAAAAGTTCTTTAACTTGTAGTCCTCTATGGCACAGCAGAATTGTCAGGGTACATAATGTCTGCAGAGTGCATACACCAAGGGGAAACAGATTCTGGGAGTGATTACTGTTTACACTGGATACTTCCCTTGATACACAGTATCAACTGATCCCATCAAGAATAGTTGCTGGGTTTTAATTTTCACTATAATTGCTCTTCACCAGAATTGCAGATTCGAATCGTTAATTACTTGCTATCCTGAAAGTGGGGAAGAAATTTGAGTCCTTTCACTAATAGAGAGTCTTTGGGTCTACATGAGTATTCAAAGATATTTAAGAAACAAAACATAATCACCTTACCAGAAAATCGACTGGATCTTCTGGCCTGATCCTACAGCATTCATTTATCCCTTGCATAAGTGTTGGCATGACATTCTTCATTAAATAGTTTCGTAGTGGAACAGACTGGGCCTCCAATAACTCTTGTTCTTGTTTTTTCACTTCTTCCTGGTGTTTATTCTACAAGTAATAAAAACAAAAATAATAATTTAAAAATTATATTTATAACATCTATCAAATAGCATTTGGCTAAATAATAGTGCTGGTCTAGATGAAAAAAAAAGATGTTAGAAGCTGTGGACAGAACTTGAAAAAACAAGTTGACAGGAAAATTAATAACTGCTTATTAAATTTAGAGTACAAAACACACTGAGGACAAAGAATTGAACATGATACAGACTGACATAATCTCCTTACTAGAATGATTTTATTTTTCTTCTTTAACACCTAAAAGGAGGTTTATTCTCAAGTACTCCAGTGGTCCTGTTCCCATAAGGTATTTGGCAAAATGGTTGAAATACACTGTAGCACTTCAAAAATTAGTGCTATTGCAAACACAGGTGTTTTTTTGAGGCTTCTCTGAACTGGAGGGAAAGGAGAGTATCTTTACTCAGTAGAGTGCCCTGGCTTTTTAGCTTTTTAATTTGATAATTGTGTTGGGTTTATTTGTTTCTCCTTGGTTTCTTTGGTTTGTTTTATTCTTATTTCATTGATATTTTGAGGCGCTTGAGAGTCAAATAGACTAAAACCACAGTGAATTACATCTGTTTCCACCAGCTAAATTTATTTCTGCATTCAGGTTAAGTCAAATGCAATTTTTACACTCAAAAACTAAGAGAGATGAGGAAATAAAACTGCTGCAAGCTTTTCTTCCTTCCATTCAATAGCACTTAGTAGCAGGCAGCAGCTTTAGCCAGAAGATAATTCCAACCCATTTTCATTGTCTTCTCTTCACCCATTTCATTCATCAGTAGCCTGAGTCATACATAGATACAGCAAACAGATGATACTCTGAATACTGCTTTTCTATACTCAAGGCATAACACAAAAGCAAAGATCAGATAAAAAAGATACACCAATTATTACCTTATTCACTCAATCCAGGAGTGCTATTGAATAAATCTTGCAAGTGGTCTTTGGCCACTACTCAGACACAGCAGCTAATCTTCAGTGTCAAGGGCAAATGAACAGTTGCTTACATTTCCTGAGCATCTGCCTATTTTAAAGGATAACCTTAAGCACAGGTTTTATTTAAATACATACTTCAGCTTTGATTAATGCCCAGTTTGCACTTTTAAAGGTAGTTGGCTCGGATTGAATCTAGCTAAAATGTGTTAACTATCCTTACGAATTTTACAGGGTACAAAATGCTATTTAATGTTCAATGAAGCTGTAAATAAATCTGAGATTAAAAACCCCTTATTTACAAGCCAGCGTCAGAGGAATGTAAATGCTTCTTTAAAAGTCAGTAATTTCAGCATAGTATTACCCCATAGATGTGTATGGGCATTCAAATACAAGAACTTCTCTGTGGAATTATCAGTTTGTTTTTAAATACCTCTAAAAGAAGACAATAGACTGGCCTTCTGGTGGAACGGCCTGACTTTGTTCCTGTTCACACCCATTCTTACAGTATGCATTTCAGGTCATTTAACTAAAATGTCCTTGGGCGCGGCAGAGTAAATAAGGACAAAGGACCACGTGCAAATCTTCTGGGGTCAGGTAGCCTAAATACCAAGTACTTATTAGATTATTAGCAAACAAAAACCATCCTTCAGACTGCACCAGATAGTCCTTACACACACGTTCTTGCAGGCTCAGAAACCTTTCTGCCATGTAGGCTGGAAGACTGGGTCAGTGTTGAGTTAAAAATCTAGTTTGATAGTAAGGACTTAGTCAGGTGCTTAGAAGTAAAATGAGCAAAATTCAAAAGTCCTATTAGATTTGGTAAGGAAAATCCCCATTGGTTTTAGTAGATATTTATAAATGGTGAAATAGAAGAGCTACAGCACAGCAGTAACAACAAGAGTACCATAAAAGTATTTCAAAGACATGCTGATGTCAAAATGCAAAAAAATGCCATCTGTAATAAAAAGACATTATATTCTGTAAGACGGGCTTCAAAATGCACTGTGAAGATAGCCTAACCCAGACCTAAGGTACGGTATAAGGAATGAGAGAATTTATGCTACACTTTCCAAGTGTATTTACATAACAGATTACTTGAAGCCATCTAAAAAACAAATAATAATGTTTTCCCAAAAAAAATGTATTAACCTACCCATTCTTCCCATCTTGCCTTTCTTTCTTCCCTTTCCTTAGCTTCTTGATGCTCTTTTTCAGCTTTTTGTTGAGCTTCTTTGACAAGGCGTTCCTCAGCTGCTTGGCGTTCCAAAGCCTCCTTTTCTGCATCTGTCAAGCCATAATTCCGAGGTTCTCCAATTTCTTTGATGATCTTTGGTACAGTAAGTCTGTTCTCAGAATCTTCATATACAGCTACATCTTTTAAACAATACAAGAGAAACCCATTTTAAGGCTTTTGTCAACTATCATCCATTATTATGCATTCTTAAGAATTTATGTTCTTTGATGTTTCATCTTTGTATACTTTCAAGCTTGATCAACAAAAAGGCAAATTTAACCCATGAAACAGACAGCAAGCTCTAAACGATGTCCAGGTGTGAGAAAAACAAATTACTTGTTGTTAGAATTACCTTGTTAGGGTTTAGGCCTGGGAAAGATTCAAAGATCTCAGACCAATGGGCCTTTAACAAAGCTCAGGAAGAAGGATGTACCACTGATAGTGGACACAAAGACTGCAGAATTTACAGGCCATAAGAACATTTAGCAGAGCGCCCAAGATAAGGAAGAACCTAATAAAGTCAACACAGAAATTGTGCTGAAATCAACTCCACCTGGGTAAAAGTTAATGCCAGCAGTGAAGAAATCACAACCACAGACTCAAGGACCACTGTCTTAAACCCTCTGACCCAAAAGAAGAGAAAGACTGAGCATGGGAAGCAAGAGAATCATTATGCAATAGAAGATAGAATACCAATTAATAAGAGAACTATGTAACTTTTAGCCAATAAACACTAATCCCTTAGATTGGTAAAATGTATAAATAGTGAAAAGTTTTGATAGTAGGGGTGCTTGATTTGTGGTGTACCACCAAGCACAGAGGTTAGCACAACTCTGAAATAAACAATCAATGCCTCTCTTCAGGGTGTAATTATTAGATTGTTGCCCACCAGGTAATGGATCCAATTTTTGTGGACAACAATAGCATCTGAGGATAAGGCTAAAGAAAAAAATTAAAGGAATCATAATATTTAAGTCCATGAAAATGTACTCTTACACCTATCTGAAAGGATGCAGAGATCTGTAACCTAAGTCACAAAATTATTTTAATAATTAACCCTCCAAAAATGAACAAATTTTCAAAACCCCAATTTTTAGAAACAGGTTAACAGTAAAATAACATTTTCTGCACCTATATAATTAAATGCTTGTTGTATATGTATTCTGCAATGTTAATAAAAATATTATTTATATATGGACACTTACTATTTGATTCTTGCAAGTGTTAAATTTGTAAGAACAAAATTATTTTATTCCTATTATATCGATTAATTTTATTATTCCATACCAATAAACTGTGGATGTATTTCAAGTTCATCAAAATAGTTGAGAACCGTCGTATCATCGGTATTTAACTTGCGGAAGCGTTTCAGACTTTGCAGGAACTGGTTCTCAGTATAATGAGTTCCAGCAACCTCTCTCTCTGGCAGATTTAGTATTCTGTTTATAAGGAATTCATCAGATGCAGTCAAAGAAAAAATGAACTCTGTGAAGAAGAACATATTGTTCGAATATGTACAAAATTTCCAAAGGAATCAAGCAAAAACAGCAGGATAAAGCAAATTCTACATAGATGAAAACCATTCTATTTTAATTCCCAGCATAACCAAGGCATTACATTTTTAAACTATTAAGCTTCTGTAATCACAACAAAGACAGCCACTGCTGTTGTTATCAGCCAACAGTTGATGGTATCCTCTCAAAAAACCACAAACAAACAAACAAACAACCCAACAACCCAGAAACTGAACCAAACCCTTCCTTTTAATTAAGAAAAACTTCTGCAACAAAAAGGTGGTCAAGCATGGGAACAGGCTGTCTGGAGAAGTGATTGTGTCTCCATCCCTGGAGGTATTTAAGAGATACAGAGATGTGGCACTTAAGGACATGGTTTAGTGGTGGACTTGGAAGTGCTAATGGGAGTGTTAACTGTTTGACAGGATGCTCTTGATTCTATGGTTAATTGTTCACTTTTAAATATGAGGACAGCAGAGTTACATGAAGTAGATTTTTTTTTTTTTAAGTTAAATTAAATAGGAACAGATGGAGTGATATTTCAGACTTCTCGTTGGTGGCAGCAATATTTCCTCAGTTTATTTAATAAGAAAATAAATCTCCTCAGTTTACTTAAAAAGAAATCTATCAAACCTACCAGGTATAATTACTGTATTAAATTGAGGCATTTTGCCTTTTGCTTCTTCTTCTTCTTCTCCTTCTTCTTCATCTTCCACTGAAACAAAAGTAAGGAATTATTGACATTTTCATTTGAAGCAACAATATCACTATATTTACCAAAAATGTGTCCAGTAAAACACAGCTTTGCCTATATCCAAATTACACTAATAATTGGAAATTAATCTAACCTTGACACCAGTTCAGAGAATTCAGCAAGTAATTCTTGTTGACAACCACCAGAGAATTCTACCTTGGGACTCTAGTAGTTGTTTGCCTATACCACAGATACATGCATATGCACACACAATTTTTAAATATGTCCAATTTTAAAACTGCTGTCTTATCTTTGGCCTCTCCTCCTGCCCAATAAATTATTCTGCAAAAAACAGAGACAAGGCTCAGAACAGTGAGTAGAAATATTTTCCAACACTATGATTAAAATGGTTTTTGCCACTAAGGGTCTGTTGTTATGCATAGTCAGTAAAACTCCTGTAGAGTACCAGCTGAGCATGACCATTTGCAGAACAGCATACTAAGCTGAACAAGACTGCTTTTTCTGTACCTTCAAACCTCATGTTGTATTTAAACATGAAGATCATTCTTGGTCTTAATGTATGGACAGTGCTTGCTCACAATTTGAAATGTGTGTTGCAGAGCTTCTCTGAAGTCATATCTACTGTAGCTCATTTAATAAATTCACTCCAATTTGGCTCACAAAATATGTATTGGTGCACTGGCTGGATCCCCTCATCCAGTAGCCCTTAGACATTATGAAGAAATTCTGCTGTAGAACTTGCTTAATTGGAGTAGACCAACACTGGACAAGAAAGCATCCTCCATGTTTGTGCATTTGCTTTTTACTTTACCAGGAAGGATTGTCTAAAAATTATCTTGTGCATAAGGACTTCATTACAGTCCTTCTTACATTCTAATAATCACACATCACAAACCTTTGTTTTGTATCTTGCACTGCAGTCATTACAGTGCTGATACACTCAGGTCGTGTGGCACTGAGAACAATAACAATGATAACATCAGCAGCAATAAAAACAAAAGCAGCAACAAAACCAAATCAAGTAGCACACACCTTTAAAAAGATCTGTTGCCTGTTCATAGGTCTCTGGGAACCCATCCAAAACATAGCCCTGATTCCTACAAGGCATAGACATGAGCTTATCCTTCATAATGTTAATAAGATACTCATCACCTAGACGGCCTAAGACAAAGAAGGTTAATAGGTACCTAGTTTATAGAAACAAGAGTTCTAAAATTACTTTATTAACATTTTAATTCATTTTTCCCCTACTTAGACCCTAAAAAGTTAAATATGTTGAGTTACTATTTGTATATTATGCATCATCAGTGATCTATGGAATATTAAGGTGTAAATATAAAATAAAAATACCTTTGTGTTTACAAGGATATAAATATTAGTACTTTAATGATCTAAACATGCAATTAGTTTTCTTTTGAATACTACAATCAGATTTTAATAGAAACAGTAAAGAAATACGTATAGAAAAAGTCATGAGACAGCAATAATTTTCTATTTTCATTTTACTTAAAGATAGTCTTGCAAAAAAGACATGAGGTAGGGTCTACAAGTTTCATTTTCAAACAGGTTGAGATGTGAATTGGTTTATTAACTTATCTTACATTGTTGAGAAAATATGTAGAAGGAAAAATCAGGTTTGACCTGATTCTTTGTCCTTTGCAAACATTAACTCCAGTTTCCTACTTTATTTTGCTTTAGCTATTAAAAGTCTTAGATATTTATAAACCATTCTAATCATAAAAGTAAGTAACTATTTTAAAAGACATTGTTATTTTAAACAAGTGTCATGGTTTGAGAAGAACCACAACAACAACGCATCAAAGCATGCAGAAGAGATGCTGCCACAGATGTCATTACTGAAGCTTCCAGGTGTGTAAGAAGTTCATTTTTCTGCAGATACACAAGATCCAGATCAGGTAAACCCTTAGCAACACAATGCATTTTTAAGGGGGGGGGGTCACTTTATACCACATGGAAACTGTTAAGCACTAAGACCAAAACTACTATGGCATTATTCATATATAGATGGTAATTAATACTTTTCAGCAAGGGACTTTTTTTCAATCTGTGGACTTTAAAATTCCTTCCAGGCTTCCATAAACAGTATTTACTTCCTAATGATGCAGATGTATGAGGTTCTTAAATAACCCCACAAATTCATAGGAGCATGCACTTTTTTTTATTAGAATACTTGCATTTTTGTAAGATTGATAAAGGTATATCTCACCAGCTTTTTACTTTATATTATATAAATTATGCTCTCTGCTCTGAGAAGAAAGCATGACAT
This sequence comes from Chaetops frenatus, assembly GCA_013400775.1. Classification (NCBI taxonomy): domain Eukaryota; kingdom Metazoa; phylum Chordata; class Aves; order Passeriformes; family Picathartidae; genus Chaetops; species Chaetops frenatus. The sequence goes on from VZTR01025011.1 coordinate 29,988, forward strand.
TATTTAAAAAATCTGAAGCAGAAAGATGAAAGTGCTACAACTAAAGAAGCACCAAAATATTTTATAAATATATCACTTTTAACACACAAGGTTTATAGTTGCACTGGGTTTGTGTGGACAGGTTTTGTTAGCCAGGGGACCTGTGGAAGTGGCTTCTCTGAGAAGCTGGTAGAAGTTTCTCCCATGTCTGATAGCCAATGCCAGATGGCTCCAAGATGGATCTCCTGCTGACCAAATTTAAGCCAATCAGTGATGGCAGTAATACCTCTGTGACAAAATATCTGTGTAGGGAAAAATGTCATTGCACAGAAGTAAATGTGGCCAGAGAAGACAGAAGTGAGAATCTCTGAGAGAAACATCTCTGCAGACACCCAGGTCAGCAAAGCAGCAGGGGAGGAGGTGCTTTGGGTGCCAAAGCAAAGATCCACCTGCAGCCCGTGGTGCAGCCCATGGTGAGCAGGCTGTCACCATGCAGCCCATGGGGGCCCAGGGGAGAGCTCAGATCCACTTGCAGCCCATGCAGGAGACCCACTTGGGAGTAGGTGGGTGTCCAAAAGGAGGCTGTGACCCCATGGGAAACCCACACTGGAGCAGGGTCCTGGCAGGACCTGCAGACCCATGGGGGACCCATGCTGGAGTAGCCTTTGCCTGCAGCACTGCATCCTGTGCAAGGGACCGTGCTGGAGCAGTTCATACAAAACTGCAGTCCATGGGAAGGACTCCCACTGGAGAAGTTTCTGGAGGACTGGCTCCTGTGTGAGGGACCCCACACTGGAGCAGGGAAAGGACTCCTCTGTCTGAGCAGGAAGCAGCAGCAGAAACAGCAAGTGATGCACTGACCAGAACCCCTGTTCTCCATCTCCCTGTGCTGCTGGTGGGAGGAGGGAGAGAATCCTGAATAAAGTTAAATTCAGGGGATAAGGAAGGGGTGGCTTCTCTGATTTTGATTGGTAATACATGTAAGTAATTTCCCCAAGCTGGCTCTGTTTTACCCATGACAGTACTTGGTTTGTGATGTCTCTCTGTCTTTATCTCAACCCATAAACCCTTCATTATATTCCCTCTCCCTTGTCCAGTTGATTCTTGATTTTAATAGGAAGCAAAAGTCTAGACCACAAATTAATTTCGTGATTTCCATTTGCAAATATTTGCACTAGCTACCTGAATCTCACCATAGTGCTTCATATTTCCTACCTTTATTCTGCTTCATGTTTTCTCTTATTCCTCCTAATAACTCCTTTGCTTCTTCAATATTTTCACCCTCCTCCTGTACATCATCTCTTTCTCCTTCTCCTTCTAATTCTACTTCTACTCCCACCTTGTCAGATTCTTGAGCCACAATTTTCTCCTGACGACAAGAACAGAAATATGAATTGGCTGAGAAATTCCGAAACAAAATTTATTTTATACACAAATGTATAAAAGAAAAAAAAAATTCATTCCTTTCATGTATGCCTGTGAACATTGAGATACTGAGCAGCTTTCATTCTCTGAAAAGATTTCAGTGCAACCTCCAGAGATGATCAGTATGTTGAGAGATATTTCCATTCTGAAGTAATGGGATTATAAGTAATTTTTAAATGCTGTCAAACATTTTAAAATCACAGAAATTAAAATAACAAGAATATTAGAAAACAGCAACACACCAGCTCTGCGATTTTTTCAGAAATCACATCATTTATCCTAACATAATGTAGCTTGTAGTGTTTACAGAGCTCCTTAGCAATGGTAGATTTGCCAGATGCAGGAGGACCATGAATGAAAACTTTGAGAGGCTGGAAAAAAGGATAAAGGTATAACATTATTCAAACAGCACAGATGCTTTTATGTAAAAGCAACAATATTTTTAATATGACTAATAGGAAATAGGAATTGTACTGAAAACTAAAAATATGTTTTTGTTTCATTCATTTATTCCTTGCTGAATATCTTCTCTCAAAACCCACAGGTTTTGAGTTCCATAGTTACTTAAATAGAGAAATTTACTGTTGGAGAAAAAGCATGCTTCTAATGAGTAGACTTACAGACCAATTTGTTGTGACTAGTTAATATTTAAATTATCCAAAGAGATGAAACTTAATCCCACAGATAGGATGCAGTGAATTTTGGAATCTGGTAGAAAACATTCTACTATAAACATGCATTAGTTCTACTTTCCAATTGAAGTAGCATTGCTGTCATCAGAATTATTATTTTGACCTCAAAAAATTCCAGATCCATCAAAATCTTATGTGATGTCTCATTTCAGCCTACTTAGTCTGAGGATGAGTAAGTGTAATTAGGATTCCAGTATACACTTATTATGTATGTCATGCAATAAACTCAAAATCATATTTAATTAGGTGCCTATCCTTATTTAGTAAATCTGACAGTACAAACTCTGCAATAGAGCAGTGACAGAGACAGTCTAGCTAGCCTTGCTACCTGGTATGTACTGGTATTTTTAGTTAGATGCCTATGTACTTAGATGCAATAGCTTAACCCAAATGCAGATCAGATAATCCTTTCAGAGCTATGAAGGGACTTTCAATAAATAACTTTTTACAAAAGCAGCTTCATCTTGTTTTACATGCCCTGAACTCTTATGCAAAGTTTGAACCAGATGCTGACATGCTAAACAGCTTTGTCAGTACTTGAATGTAAACAAGCATTTTTCTGCACCTTTCAGTAACCCATACATTTGAATACAGAAGTTCTAAGTATCAAGCTAGCATAGGAGATAGTGAAGTTGCCCAGTAAATTACACAACAGAGCAGAGTAAAATGAAGGTTATATTGCACTTGAATATCCACACTCATTAAATATATAAGGGACACAAAATACTCACCTCGCTATTGACCATTATAAAAAAACTTTAAGTAAAAGATACACTTATTATACTGCTGAGGCAAAATATACCAAGAGTGCCATATACTGCATAAAGAAACTAGCTCCAGAAGAGCAGCTTTCCATCATGGAGCTCATTTGCATTTACAGAATTTCAGTTTTAGGTGTAGAGGAAATAAAACTCAGTCATTTTTAAAATTTATGTTGCCTCATATTGAACTCCTTCAATTTAAATTTTTTATGTTCACTTATTTTGCATCCATATCCATCTTCTATGCATTTTTACTTAATTAATTTAAGACTTGTGTTTATATAACCATCTCTTTTGGGGAAAAAGAGAGAAATTCAGCTTAAAACAGTATATACCAAAGCATTACCAGTAATCCTCGTGTTTGCTTGTATTCCATGACAACTTGTGCAATGTTCTCTATCAGCCCTGCCTCAGCAACCCACTTCATGTTGAAATTCTCTTTCAGGTAAATAGCTTCCATTCGCAGGTTCACAAACAACATATCCAACTGCATTTGCTGAGGGAACAAAGCTACTTTTATTTACAGACTTAAGCTATACATGCTAAAAGAACAGCTGGAACAAGAGACTAGAATGGATGGGGAGAGCAGAAAGTGTTAAAGCACTGGGAAAGAAGGTTTGCATACAAAGCAAAAGAGATATTTTAAGCTTCTTAAAAAAATTAATTTTCCATGTAAATATGTATTTGAGTGTTCTCATGATCTATTAGAACATGCAACACTAAGCAATTATTCCATACAATGAAAAATTTTCATGTAATTGCAAGGAGTCACCTCTTTCATAAATTTATCAAGTACCATCTTAAAACCATCTGGGTTGTATTTTGTTTATTTCTCCTATGAACAGTTTATTCCAGATAAATAGATGAATACAATATAATTTATGTATTCTGTGTTCATCAGCCTTAGCAGCACTGCATTATTAGGTATTTTTTGTTATTTTTATAATTTTGTGTAGATTTTGTTAGAGTGCTCCCATATGCTAAGGGCAACAGAGACATCAGAGTTTCAGGGTTTTATTCTTTTAAATGAGACTGTAACTCATCAAATTTCTGTGTTGTATGATGGCTAGATTTTACTTTGCTTACTGTCCAAATTTAAACTCACTTTAAAATTTTTAGGCATATTTTGGGGCTATATTTTTCTAGTGAAATAAAGAAAAAAGGAATTACGTATTTCATTATATTATACTTTTAAGTTTAAATACTTTCCTAAATTAATAAAAGGAGGAAAAGTACTGACTGTTAGCTCTTTGCTCAGGAATGCATTTTCTTTAGGAATCTTCTCAATTTTTCCTGGTCCAACATTTTTACTGATACACTATCAGAAAAACAAACAAACAACAAATAACAAAAAACCCACACCAAAACCACTTAACAAATCAGATTCCTTGAAAAACATTGAACAGTATTTCTGTGGATAAAATATGTGATTTAAATTTTATGTTGCACTCTGCCTGGAAAATCAGGATACTGATTTGAAATAGATCTAAGAACAATATATTAACTTCAATGTTAGTATTAAATAGCTTTTGGTTGCTAAGTAACACGTCTTCTTTAGTACCTGCAATAAAATAAAAAATAAAACAAATGAAGAAACAACCCAAAACCACAGAAAAGTTTTATAAAGCTCTTAAATGCATGTATAAATTCCTAGTGCTTAGGCTCTATTTTGAGATCTTTATTGTTTCCCAGCACTTTCACTTCAGGTTCCTGAGATATTTAATTCCATTAACAATTGGGAATGGTTTTCATATCAATGCCACTGATAACTCTCCATATATCATCTGCACTCCATCATTAGACAGAAATTGTTAGCTACTCCTACAGCCCTCTAAAATAGATTTAAATCCCACTACATTCCATAAAATCATAAACATTTATATAGACCATTGTTAGAGACTGAAATATTATAGTTTATGACTTAAACATTTTCACGAAGGACTTTTGCCTCTTATAGCAGAAACTGTATTAGAGAGGCTGCAGGGAAGACCACCACGCCCTGGATGGGACTGCGAGCTGATGAAGATAAGGTAAAGTAACAACTCAGGCCTGGGGGAAGAGGAATACACTGACAGAGCTCAAGCCTAGCACCTGCAGAGTGGTGACCGCGGCCCCAGGGCTATCAGCTGCCAGCCGTGGCACAAGCTCTCACACCACAAGCTGGGGGGTGGAGAGGTTTTGGGTGTGTAGCGACAAAGCCCCTGGTGGGAGGCGCAGTGCCCGCCCGTCTGCGCTGGGCAAAACAGCTCAGCTGAGGGGCCCTTCACCCGGGGAAAAGCTTACCCACAGCACAGCGGCGTCCTGGCCCCCCAAAGGGCCCCTCAAAGGGCTCCAAAGGGCCCCTCAAAGAGCTCCAAAGGGCTCCCCAAAGGGCCCCTCAAAGGGCTCCAAAGGGCCCCTCAAAGAGCTCCAAAGGGCTCCCCAAAGGGCTCCCCAAAGGGCCCCTCAAAGGGCTCCAAAGGGCCCCCCAAAGGGCTCCTCAAAGGGCTCCAAAGGGCCCCCCAAAGGGCTCTCCAGACCCTGCACCAGAGATGATGCAACAGACCCTCAGCGTTGCAAGGGAAAGTGTCAAAGTGGCCCCTGCAAGGGAGGAACGCGGCCCTTCCCACCTGCCCAAATGCGGATTAATCCACTGGACTCTGTCCCCTTCGTGTGGCGGCGGCGGTGAGGGACCCTCACCACCAGAAGACCGGATGGAGGGGAGCAACGAGAAGTCCTTGGGACTCTCAGATGGGTGATAGGTTTCCACCTCACACTTGTCACTCTCTCCCTGTCCCCTCCCCACATTCTTTTTTTTTCTCTCTCTCTCTCTCTTTCTTTCTTTCTCTTTGCCTCTTTTACTATTACATAAAATACGTCATTTTTTTTTTGGCACCAACATCTAACCTCGTTTGGTTTTAATCACGTTTTTTTGGGTATATTTTGAACCTCCAAAGTTCTTTCTTTTATACACAGAGACTTAGTTTTCTTTGCTCTTCTGGGTTTGAACTGGACTGTAACAACCATCAGATCAAATAACCCAGCACTCTGGCTTCAATGATGTCACTTAGTGGACACTGAAATGAAAGGAAGCATGGAAAAGGCATGTACGATACTCCTTCCAAACACTCTTCTAATCTTCAGCTATTTCCAGCTGTAATTCTCCAGGTGTTTCTCTCCCATGCATCTTTCCAGTCTTTCCCTGGGCTGGTACAGCTCCCTGCCAAGACAACTCTCTGTAGCACCCTCTCCACCAGCAACCTCCTGTCCCCAAAAACTGTCCACGTACTCCTGTCCTCTATTTCCAATTTCTAAGCAACCACATAGCCATGAAAGGACACCAACCACTCTCCTTGGGGTGCCTACCTGAACCAAAGCACAGGTTGCATCTTCTAGTGAGCTCCCTAACACATTGATTCTTTAAACTCTTTGATATAACAAAAAAAAAAAAAAAAGGGGGGGGAGGAGGAAAGGGCTGTTATGTTTGGTCCTTATGTAACATTTGCTCAATCTACATGAGCAACTCTCCTATGAGTTGACTCTCCCTATCACAGTGAGAGTTCACCAGTATCATCCAGACTACTTCTAGACTTAATTTCAAAACTCTTGGAAAAACAAGGTAACTTTCACAACATGGAGAGAAATACATGATAAAGACTGAGTATCTAATCACAGTGCTGTGAATCCTTTAACAATTCTCCATAAATTTCTTAGGTAAAATTTCTATTTAAGTTAATGATAATGCTGCAAAAATTATTTTTGCAAGATCAAGTAAGGTATTTTGTTCAAAAGACAGAAGTCTTAGAGGATTTCAAAGTAATCTTCCATGTAATTTACTACTCAAGATGATCCAGGAAGACCTAGGAACTTCTACTTCAGCAAAATGTATAGTTTTAAAACCTTACATACAGATATATTAAAGGAAAAACAAAACAAAACAAACAAATAAACAAAAAATACAAACCAAACAAACAAAAACCCAAAACAAAACAAAAAAAAAAAAAAAAAAAAAAAAAAAAAAAACAAAAAAAAAACCCCCAAAAAACAAAAAAAACCCCCCAAAAAAAAAAACAAAACAAAAAAAACAAAAAAAAAACAA
>VZTR01025011.1:36996-49897 GCA_013400775.1 Chaetops frenatus
CCCACCCCACCTCAAATCTCTTTTATCAACTCACCTTTACTAATTCTTCAAGGGTGTGCATTGATGTATCCACTGCAAGTACATACTGAAAGTCTGGCCTGTTGTCTGCTACATTTTGCAGCACTCTGAAACATAGCAAGTACAGTCCCAGCTGGTGCTTGGAGAAGCATCCAGGGCTTTCCTCGTTGAATACATTTCAGGAACAATACCAAGAGTCTGCAAATTCTTGCAGAACATTTCAGGGCATGACATTTTCATATGTATTTTACTTAATAAAAAGCACAGCCACACATTTGATTTGGAAAGAAGTTAAAAGAATAAAAAGCTGCATCTGTAGAAGATATTATCTTAGTCTGCTGCAGAGTCCACAATCCATTTCCAGTTCTGTGCCAGTTAATTTGTATCACACTCTAGACTGAGTATGACTGCTCACTAAAAGCAAAGCACCAGTGCAAAGTCAGATAAGGTTTCCAGAAGGCACATCTACTTCTAAAGAAACAGAAGGCTCTGTTTGACTCAGTTAAAAGGGCCCAAGAGTGACCTTAAACCAACCCACCCAATTTAAAAGCCTCAGTATTCTCTAGTGGATTTGGATTTGTTATCTAGCTACGTATCTATTATTGCTCAGAGAATTTTTTTTTTTTTTGCTTACATTGCTAAATCACGAATATGAATCGTTGGAATAATATTGTCTCCATCTCCAAAAACAGGTATTGCAGGAGTCTCACCAAGCCAACACATCTGAAAATACAGAGAATAAAGTGAGAAAAAAAGATTACTTTTAACTAGAGCTAAAAGAAGAACATTTGATTACTAGGCAAATCTGTATATTCAAGATTTGAAGTTCAGTTTATTGAATAATTGATGGAATTGCAGTAAAGGAGACCATACTTGAGAAATTCTGATTGGCACCCTACTAAAAACAAGATTTTTTTTTTTTAAGATTGTTCTTTAATCTTGACAAATACTACTTTGTATAACCCAAAAAACAAATACTTGGGGGGGGAAAGAGATCGTAATGCTGAGAAGAAAGATATTTCCCTGGATTCCATTTATGTGCCAGACATGTTCTTACTGGAAAGTACATATGGAGATACTGTTCAAAACCCACAGAAATATCTAAGAAAAAAATAGAGCCAAAAAAGAGGAAAATACTTCCACTGTAGCTAAAACATTTCAAAAGGATAAATAAACAGTTCTGCTCATGAAAGCTTTAAGCTTATGATACCAAGGCTGCTAAAAATGGATTCAATTCCAGTGCAGTTTGCCCCTAGAAATTAAATGATCCTTCAAATGTAGTTGGATGTCTACCTTAAAAAAGTAGTGAAAGAGTCCTTCCTCAGCTCCATATTGATGTCCTGAGGCAACAATGTAAGTTGAAAACTTTTCTTTGTTCTGTAAAGTAAAATCAGCAAGAAAGTTTTTATTAAAATCTGGTACTGCAATTGGGATGCAGACTTACACTGACTCCTGAATACATGTGCACTAAACATACAAAGTGTATAAACTGTATCACTTCCAAGTTGTAACTAGATCAATTGTTGCATATCCCATAGCTTCCTGAGTCACACTGTTATTACTTCATTCCAAAAAAGAAAAAAAAGGTCTCTCTACATTTGAACAAAAACTTATAAAATTAAAATAAATTTAAGAGTCAAAATTTGGAATTTATGTAAATCAATTAAGTGAACAGGATAACTAGATTGAGAAGTGTGTAGCCAATGAACATTAATTCCTTTGTTTGCTAAAATGTAAAAATATGAAAAGTTTTGAACTACCTTGGGACCCCCAACACTGAGAAGCCCAGCATGAAGAAGGACCAGCACGATGTCACTGGATCCTTGGGTGGTGACTATCTTCTGCTTGATCTCTCTCCTCTGTTTTCTATTTCTTTCTATCTCTCTTCCTCAAATTCTTTGTTAAATAAAATCTGTATCGATGTCAGCTTATGGTCTCATTAGCACCTTGTTTGGGCAAAGGTATTTCTCACTACTCAGACCTTAGCACATGCTGAGTTTGCTTGGGTAATACCATGACAGGTACTGTTTGTACCTAAGAGCAGCAGCTCCCAGGGTTGCTCTGGACAGACTGCAAACATGTCCCAGAAGACATAATAATTTCCATTTCCTAGCAGGAAAAACCTGCCTCTTCTGAATGCACAGGAGGTGCTATTTCTCATTTCCATTAAAAAGGCTGTAACACAGGATTTTCTTCCCTGTGCCTTGTGCCAACTCCTGCCTCATGTGAAGACCATAGTTTTGCCCAGAGATATTTCACTGGAATGCAAACCTCTAAAACAGGTTCAATTCCTCTAACAATACGTAGTGTCACGAGCCACCAGTTGAGAAGGTACTACTTGAAGTTACTTGGCTGTAGGTAATTCTAAAAATAAGGCAATTCTTAGGCAAGTTGCTGTTGCACATGGTGAGGAATGTCACGTTCCCGTGGATTGGCCATTAAAGCCACTAGGTGTCACTTTCTAGCTGGGATCGTCACTTCCAGCCTGTGGTTGGTTCACGCTTGTTTGTTTGCTTTGCTCTAATAAATGAGAAACGGGTCTAAACGGATTCGGGAACTGTGATGTCCCTGAGAACAGAGCTGGGGGATGAAGAACTTTTCTGCCTGTGGTAGGCAGATATTTCTCCACGGATTCTGAATTTGGCAGGGCCCCAGAAATTGCAACTTCTGAGAAAAGCTACATAGCCTGAGTGTCCTGAATGCCACAAAGGTAAAGGTAAAAAATTGCTAATGATAAAAAGCAAAGACTCTTCAACACGACTGTTACTGAATTTTAATCAAAAAATAGGTGAGAGAGACTAATGTGGAGAGGTGAAATCTTGCTTTAAGAAACAACTTCCATTAAACAGACAACATGACTAAGAAACCCTTCTATTCTTGGTACAAGAGCTTCTCTACCTGGCTGACAAGACTGATGAATCCTTGTGTCTGAGTTCTTTGCTTGCACTGATGGCACGTTCCCTAGACACCACTGAATTTAGAAATAAGTAAGGACTGTAATCCAGAAGTCTCCAGCCATCACAGGAAGCCAAAGCTGATTTCATGGGAAGAACAGATGTTTTGGAGCCTTCCTGTTACAAAGTGCTGGAAGAAACTACCCAGGGGCAGTGATACCCACTGATGCCAACTCTGGAGTTTTGGAGGAAAAGGGCTCCTTTTGAAAGGGTTACAGTAGGTAGGTATTGAAAATATTCAAGTTGCTTTATCATGTACTACTATATATCTGTCTTCTCAACAGATGTTCAGCCTGACAAACACTTAGAAGCTAATTATATAAATACTTTCAGTAAGCAGTGACTCAGTGCTTTGGGCTAGCCAGAAAAATAGTCAATAGTTCATCTGGGTATTAAGTGGTGGCAGAAGTTAACAAGGTTTGATGGATATTGTTTAAAATTTTCATTTTTTTAACATAACAAGTGAGAAACTTAATCCATGGTCTTATAACCCCATGTTAGCACAGTAAAAGAGAAACAAATTTACCACTGATTTTTCAAGCTGTAAAACAAATTTTTACTCATATTCTGTACTTTTAGACACATGGGAGAACAGCATACAATTTCTAGTAGTATTTTCTCAGCAGGGCAGAAGATGGCAAATGCATGCTCAAATCAGAGAAACGTTTTTTTCGCAATAAACTCTGTTATTAGTCAGATAAATTTCTGCAATGGACATTGAATTACATTGATTATGGGGACTCCTAACACAGAAAAAGAATGACCAAATGACACCTCCATATTCCAATGTATTCTGTTGTCTTCCTAACATCCTCACTACTCCACCACTACTGACAACAGCTTCCATTTTCCTGAATTGTAAGCTGAGCCACTGTTGGTATTTATTTAATAATAGTTCTTAAACACAAACAGAGGCATAGTCTGTTCTCTAATAAGATTAATAGTCTAATCAAACCAAAGCAAGCAAAGCTGAAGGAGGGGATTTTAAAACATATATAGTGACAACATATTCTAGTTATTCTGTGTCAGCTCTATGGCTATGATTTAAAAATGAATTATAGGGTGGAATAAAAGTCAACAAGTCCTCTGCCCCAAGACCACAAACTACCCAGCAGCACTACCCTGCTAGGTGTGGCCAGAACATCTAAGTATTTAAATGAGACATAATACTAACATAGCTTGCTAATATTTAAAGATACTGATTTTCTTTAGAGCTGTACTAATATCCCCTTCCTCCACAAGTTTTGTTCCTCAAATCTTTCCACACATACACACACCAGCTTCGATTCTCTCTGGTACAACCAAAGAAACTTCTTTTTTTTTAAGGTAAGCATGATTTACTCCCTACCTAAGGAAAAAAAAAAAAAAAAGGATTTGGGATTTATATTACACACTTGGGTTTCAAAAGACATGATAATATTCTCCATACCACTATATTTTATTAACAATTTATATACTCCATATTTATAAAGACAATAGCATATTCTTAAAACTTGTTCAAATGCTTGATAATTTCCATTACTAAGATAAAGCTTTAAATAAGAAGACAAACCAACTTATTTTTATAGCAAAGTTCTATACATACAGTTTTTCCAAGTTTTGCGATGTATTTTTCAGCATTTAGGAAATCCATAAAGCCAGGGTGAGATTTTCTTTTGCGAAAATCTTCATCATTAAAAGGAGTCTCAGGATTTTCCTATGAAGAAAAAAATGTGACTGGTACACACTTCCTAAAACAGAACAATTTTTAAAGGTCTAGATGGATAAGGTAGTTCTTTAAAAGTATTTTAAAATCTGCTTTAACTTTGTCTTCATTTGAAATTCTTCAAGGTTCTGAATTTGATACTTGAGGTTCAATATTTGAAAATGCCATTTGTTCAATAACAAATTTCACAGTAAAAGATTTAAACTACTTTTTATATTTTAAAAAACATTAGTTTTTATTATATATAGCATTACACAAAGTTGAAAAACTCTATTTCTGTAACACTGAATTTGAGAATTGCAATAGCATACTACAAAGCATCCCACATGGTTCCTGAAAATACATATATTGATATAAAGATGTATCTATTTGAATTGTATATTTAATTAAATATGCAGTTAACATGAGATTTTTTTTTTTTAGTGACTGAAAGACAGTGCATGTTGTGGCTAACATTTATCTTGCCTCTTGACCAAGTAACACCTTATGTCTTTCTGTATCATTATAGCCCAATGCCTAAACTTTTCTGTCAGTGAATTACATCTAGCAATTCTGGCAGTAAGTAGTGAGTAAGGGTGAAAGAATCCTAAAAACCCTCTCAGTTTATTAGCTATCATTGAGGTACACCTAGAAATACATTGTGTAACTGAATCTAATGAAAATTTTCCATTAAATGGCAACATCTGGTTAAAAAAAATTAATATTTTGATATTACTTACAGGGTCAAAGGGTTTGGTATTTCCCCACGTCATTATTGTTGAAATGAGGATGAATAACTTTTGTTTTGCAAAAGTCTCTATTTTCTTATGTAGGGCTGTTAAATGAAAGCAAAGATTTTCTTTTAAGCTGTATAATTCAAACTGTATTTTTGCTTCTATAGGTCCTGTATAGGCACTCATAACAATATTCTATGTGATTTCTTTTTAAGCAAATGCTCTTTGAGTTAATATAAAATAAAGACAATAAATCAGAGAAATAATGATAATAAAGAATCAAATTATTGGGATAATAAAGAATCAAATTATTGGGAATTGACATAATTGCCACAGAACTACATACTATGGGAAAAAAAGTCCCCAACAAAACAATCTGTACTAGGAAATTATTCATCTTTATTGACTGCTGAAATACTGAAAGAAAATAAAGAGGTGTGAGTTTTTCATGATAGGAGAAAAAAAGTTACTGAATGCAAACAAAGTTTATTTTAATATCAAACAAAATAATGACTTTTTGTTATGCAAATTATTATGCTGTCCAAGTGTTCATACTATAAAGAGGAAAGCATAATTAATTTAGCTGTCATATAAGAGTGATATTGCACTCTCACCATAAAAGGATTCCAGCTGCCTATTAGAATCTGGGTGTAACAATCAGGAGAAAGTTTCCAAAAGACAGTTAGCAATATTTTTGATTGAACTTTTAAGAAAAATAAACTTAAAATAATTAAATTAAATATTGAAACATTCTTTGAATATCACAGGATCAATTTTTTTACCCACCTCCCAATGCAAACAGATGAGATGATGGTTGACAGTTATTTAGGGAAATTACTGCCTACACAGATGTGTCATTTAAAGAGTTGGACCATTCCATGTCAGCTTCTCTCCCTTCTGAATGTGACAGTGCATTCCACAGCTCCTTACTGTTTAACCAAACAAATTGTGCAGCATTTCTCCATCAAGGAACCCAATTTTCTTTTAAAGTGAACTATGAATCCCTCATAATTTCATTATACATTTATGGCAAATTTGGATGGCTGCATAGAACCCAAATTTCTGTTCAGGTATAGCTATACTAACCAAGAGCAGCCCACGTTGCTTCCTCAATTTGGTTTGCATCCTCAGTGATATTATATAAAACAATTTCACACTCAAGCAAGTGACTTAAGAGTGCTTCTCGAGGAGAGACCTGAGGGAAAAACAGTTAGAGTCTGTCATTAGGGAAAAAAAATCCTTTTCAAGTTCAATTTCTGGATAGAATGTGGTTTTCTAACACTAGGATGTTGGAATTATTCATAAGATAGTTATCAAACTTTTATCTGTCAGATACAAGGAAGCTGATGAAATGGAAACTAAATGCTGAAATTTCTAATTTAGGGTACACATTAACATATATGAAAAATATGGACTTTTAGTGGTTTTTAGGATCCATATTTTTAGTGCATTTGAGTATCTATTACTTGCCCAGGTATTTTAAACAACTATCCACTAGCAGAATGGAGAAGACATAAAAAATGTCCATTTCCTTGCAAGATAGCATCTGGTAATTTTTATTAAGTGCAGACTGTCTGTATCACTTGAGCAACTCCAGCAAACACCTTGGGCAAAAGCAGTGGTTAAAACTAAACACTGCCAGCCATAATTTCCTGATTGAACAGCTCAGCTATATAGACATCTGAATCAAAATCTTCAAATGTTTGAAGAAATTCTTCAGTAAGAAGAATAATAATCAGTTTATAATAAACAGAGACAGAGACAATTCTAGAGACAATTGAAACAGAGGCAATTCTAGTCTCAGAAAACTAAATCAAGCAATAAGTAATCACATTCATAAGAGCAAGCCTCCTTTAGTGAATTAAACTGGACATACATATCTTTATATTCAGATAATTAGCTGCTAGTGAAAGCTGTGATTTCAGTGAACACTTAAAGGGGACACTAACTTTGATTCCAGCACCACTACCTTCAAAATGGTGATAAAAGACAAAAGAAGATGAGAAGTTTCACATGTAAACTTTGAGAGGAAAAGAAAGGAGACCTGTGGATCATAAAGACAGATTTTTTTTTTAAAGTTATGAAGAGGACATCATCTATTTTCTGTCCAATTTCCTTTTACTATTTGCTGTGTGAGACCTAGAAGAGAGGAAGGCAGAGTGCATGCAGGAAGCAGAAGGAATAAAACAGATATCTACAGCTTCCAGCAGGAACAAAAGACCATTTCATTAGTGCAGGTCATTTTACATGACTTGCGGTATTTCTAATGTTGTCTAAAGGCAATCTGAAATCAGACTCATACTTACTGCATACGTTTCCTTAGCAAAACGTGGATTAGTACTCTCTTGTTTAGAAAGAGTACCCACTATTTCATAGACTTCCTCCTTTGAGGCCGTGGGAACCTCAACAGCTGGAGCATTTTCATCTTCCTCCTCTTCTTCACCTTGGCTTTCAAGAGTCGCCCCAACAACACAGGTGGATAAATACTGCAATATACAAGACACGTAATTTGTATGCAAATACCTATCGAGCCCTACACAGCTTCTCGTGATCTCCAGAAGACACCAGCACCGTCTGACCAGCCCTGCTCCTGGTAAAGGAGGGGAAAACCTTAGGGACCGCTCAGCCTCGGCTGGAATGTTTCGTCTTGACTTGTGTCCTACTCCTCGAAGCCGAAGGGGCTGGGGAGCCCCTGGGTGGCTCCGCTCCGCACCTGGCTCCCCTCGGGCAGGGGGTACCTCACAGGGGTGTTGGTTATCGCCCTCCACAGCCATCCCCTGCCGCCTGAACTCTCCCGACCAGCTTTATCCACACCTCCTGCTCCCAACTCTTTATTTTCACCCCTCATTATCTTAACCCTTTAATTGCTCCGCTCCCTCTCCTCAGCAGCTATGAAAGCCGACCCAGCCGCCCGCCCGGCCGAGCTCCCCGGGGACCAGCCACGGCTGGGCGGAGGTGCCCGAGGCAGAAAGAAGCCGCGGCCGGGAGCAGCTGCGGGCCGGCCCGCGGTCACCTCGCCGATGGTGCGGCCGCAGTAGGAGTCGAGGTGGTTGAGGAAGACGCGGCGGCGCGGCGGCCCCTCAGCCATGGCCGCAGCCCGGGACGCGGCCCGTTNCCCTCAAGCTGGGGCTCGGTTCGGAACGGCACAGCGCGTGTGGGTACTGCCGGGACTAAAATAGGTTGTAATTAGGTTATCAGCCGTCATTTCCGAGAGCAGGCAGGCTCCGGGGCTGCTCAGGCGAGTCACAGATGAACAGCTGCGCTAGCGGCACTTACTCGGGGCTCCGGACAATGGAAACGACAGGCAGCTGGAAGAGACCTGAAATGCGGCCCCCCCTCAGCGCTGCAGGGACGCTCCCTCCATAGGGGCAGCAGAGCCCCAGGACAGGCCTGGGAGAGCGTTTTGCTCATCCTCAGTAACCCAGAGGTGGTGGAATGACGTTGCTGTCCCACTTCTGGGTTAACGCTGCAATATAGTTTAAGAAATAGCACGAGTTTCTACTGTTAACGCCTACAAAATATCTGCTTTGAAAGTATGCTTATAATAAGCACACAAAATGACAGTGTAAAGACCTCTAAGACAAAAAACCCCAACCCTCCCAATTTAGCAATGAAACATTACTTTGGCTTGGATTTCTAACACTTCAAGTCCTTTACAATCAAGCACCTTGCTTTTTCATGACAAAGTTTCAGCTGATACAGGTTTGCAGACAGTTTTCCAAATACTTGGCAGCTACTGAAGATTTTTCAAAGGGCATGCTGACTTCAGATGTTCACTCCCCACTTCGCAGTAGCTCCACCCCTCACAAGAAAACTACAATGCACCGGTCCATTTATTTAATTCTTTAGTCATTGAAATTGAACAAGTAGATCAGTTGCAAGGAAAAATATTCAAATATAAATTTGCTAAAGCACATTCTCCTCACAGAGGACTAACCACGTGCCACAGACCTGTGTGCAAAAGAGAGCCTATGAACAATTTTTAGAGCATGGAAGCATACCCTAGGGCAGTGGACTAGTTTCAGAAGTTTCAACCCAAAAAGATAATAACTATGAAATAAAGCTCTCGAAAAAAGAAGGACTAACTACAGTTGCCTTGTCATAGTTGCACATTGCTAACCCAAAGCCATTATAAAAGCTCTACTAGCCTTGTTTGATCAATATGACTAACCCATAGCAGGTAGAAGTCAACATAGCTCTACTAAAGTCACTGGAATCTGTGAGAACCAATAAATCCCTAAATGTGGCCCCAAAAAAGCTACTGCATGTACTTGTCACAAAAGCATAGAAGAATAATGGCAGGATTGTTTAAATAAAGAAACACAAATACGGAATAATAGAAGAATACAAAAAGTGTGAATGTCACAGAACATCAGTTCAACTATACAAGCATTTCTACCCAACTCTAATTTTTAAAAAGTCAACCATTCAGTACATACTTGAAAAGTTATAGCAGAACAATAAATTTATAAAGAGAGTTGTACCAGTTTTTAAGTAGAAAATACAAGTTATATCTTCCAGCTTGTATTAGTCTTAGCAAATTTCATACAGCCTTTGGTTTCAAACCAATACAATGCAATTAACATTACAGTGCTTACTTCAGTATTCTTTAGGAGAGGACACTGTACAATTGAGGGAGAAAATGTGAAAATTGGGAGTACCAAAGTACTGTATTATAGAAAGGCTGAAGCAAAAATACTCTTGAGTATATCCTGTACATCATGTAAACACACATTCAGTAAAGAGGCCTTCCAAGCCTCTCAAACAGTTGCAGTATAACGTACATATATTTATAGCATATATAACACCATTTTTAGGAAATGTGTAGCCCATTAATTCTGTGCTTAATCATTTGCAGTTCAGACAATACATTCATATGTAAGCAGTTCACCTCATGTATTATTTGGAGTTTGCTGGTTGCCATAGACAAGGACAGATCAATTAATGCTGAGCCTTGCTTTTAACTCAGATACTGGCACTATATAAGCAATGCTTATCTGTTGAAGAACCATCTTTCTAGCTACAAAGCTGACAACTTTCAGATTTATGTATAGCAAATCAAGCAGAAATTCTGTGCAGAAGTTTTCCAGTTATTTTTTCTTTAACTGGGTAGAGCAAGTAGTTACCTTCTATTTTAAAAAGAAGGCATGAAAATTATCAGTAAGCACACACACAAAGAATTATTACTTATAATATTCAGTCTCTATTTTTTAGTTTTGAATACTAAGACTTGGAAAAGAGACCAAGGTTTTTGAACATTGTATGGAGCAACTTACATGCTCATTTACAACAAAAAGTAAAATTAAGAATTTTTTCCACTATTTATCAAAGTGGCTTTTAATAACATCGTGATATATGCAAATCCATGGTAGCAAAATGTTATATACTTGTTATAACATATAAACGTTATATAATAATGTAGATTGCATGAAGTAGACTTTAATGCAAGAAATGAAGCTTAAGATGTTTGTAAGAAAGATCTCAGTACTTCATACTAAGAATTCCTTCTGGCACTAAATCTTCCTCATATCTGAGTAAATCAGGACTGACTTTCTTTCTTCAAAGCTTCTAGTCTTTGTAGTAATGCATTTCCAAACACCTCTCGATACGCAGGGCTGAGGGAGTCCAACAAGGAGTAGACAGTTTCATGGTATGGAGTCTGCAGTCTGTCATCAGTCTGGTCAAAATCATAAGCTACTACCTGCAACAAAGAATTGGGTGGTTGAATTTCTGTGGTGATGATCACCTTGGCACATGCAGCACAACATTTAACTTTGCCAGTCAGGTTAGTACAGTAATGTGAGAACAAAAAGTACTGGATTTAAATTGCAGTGTCTGCTTTCTACTATGGAGCTTACTTTATACAGTATTTAAGGCAATTTCAAATACTTTTTGTCCAAAACTCAGAATATTAGTAAAATACATAATTATGATCTTTGAAAAGAAGTCTCACATCTACCTGTCTGTAAAAAAATTACAAATGGTGCAAAAAGGAATTGTATAGATGCTTTATTATTGATTTCTTTGGGTACCTGAGAAACCCAAAGACTGATAGGCCTGTAACAAATTGATGATTCCATTTCATCATTTTATGTCTTAAATAAATTAATGTTTTTTAATTAACTTCCCTTCTTGCTTTGTTGGGAGTAACTAGTTAAAGTTCCCTCTTCTAGAAGAAAACATGTACATCAGGCTTTCATAAAAGTACAAGAGGAACATGTATGGTCAGTGACATATTTTCTTAGGCACCTTTTGGATAGGCTCATTGTTCAAAACAAAGAAGTTTAAGAAATTATAAACAAATTAGTTTACCCTGAGTCCTGCTTCAGTGAGCTCCAGACAGTATCTGTTCCTTTCCCTGGTTTCCACATTGATATATGCCACGTCCTCTGCACAGGGAAGGGTTTTTGACACAAACATGTTGCTGACGGCAAACAAAACATCATTTACAACAGCTTCAGCTTCTAGTCTCATATCTTTCACGTCTGTTCCTTCGAAGTCTCTATAATCAGAATCCTCTTCAAACCCTGTATTATTGGGCAACTCCATAGGATTGCAATCAGTCTCCATTCTGCATACAGAAATAATGATTTCAGATTTATTATACCACTGCACTCAATATATACTAACACCATAAAACAAAAGTTATATTTTAAACAGACATATTTAACGTTGTCCAAAAAAAAGGAAACTATGAGACTCAATGACTTCCATAACTCCTGAAATGACAGTCTAGAGAACTCAAACCCAAGATATTCAGAACAAGTACTGAAGATTACATGAACATTTAGAAGTGGTATCAGTATCACTGAACCTAGTTTTTCTTAGGTAAGTTAACTTGCATTCTGTAGTACAGACTGCTACGATTCAGTAGTCATTAATTCTGTATTTTGCTGATCCAGAATGCAGGAGAAAGACAAGTCATGCCTGGAAAAACCCAACTCGATAGCTGCAGAAAACAAAAAACCTACTGTTGATGAATTTAAGGAAGACTTAGAAAAGTCTGTGAACTAAATGGGTTATCAGAGACTTTAAGCAGTAACGGCAGCTGTTTGTTACAGTCACTAAAAGAACAAAGCTCCTGTTAATCTTTTTCGTACAACTGCCGATACATTTCAGAGACACAGGTTGCTGCTGGTCTTTGCAAGCAGCTGGGACCGAATGGGGACAGCCCCAGCGGGGTTATCGCCGCGGCTCCGGCAGTGGCCCCGCGGGTACCGGTGCCGCCAGGAGGCCTCAGGTGACACCCGTGGAACCTGCCTGAGGCAGCAGGGAAAGCGCCTCGGGCCGCTGCCCCGGGAGCTCCGGTAGCTGAGCCCTCCCTGCTGCCAGGAGGAAATGGGGGCTGCCAATCATCGATCCGCAACATGCGGGACATTCACTCCACGGGGTCCACCGCCTCCTGCCCAATCCCACCTTCGACCTACAAACAAATTCCGAAGGAGCTGAAGGCAACAGGGGAGCCGGATACCGAGCCGCGCAGCCTCCCGCTCTCACGGACCGCACCCCGC
>VZTR01025011.1:50261-79217 GCA_013400775.1 Chaetops frenatus
GAGGGGCGAGGCTTGGCCCGGCCCGGCGGCCCCCACTCAGCTCCCTCGTGCCTCCGCTCTCCGCCCGCCGCCCGGCCCCGTCCCGCTGCCCGGCCTCGCGGCCCCCGGCCTGCAGCCGCCATGCCGTGGCCTTTCTCGGAGTCCATCAAGAAGAGAGCCTGCAGGTACCTGCTGCAGAGGTACCTGGGCCACTTCTTGCAGGAGAAGCTCAGTCTGGAACAGCTCAGCCTGGATCTCTACCAGGGCACCGGCTCCTTGACGCAGGTCCCTCTGGATAAGTGGGTAAGAGCTGCTGGCGCTTCAGCCCCTCGGCCCGTGCTGCGTCTGAGGGACCAGCTGATTTTCTGCCCCCGGCTGCCACCCGGGGCATTTTCAATACCGAGCCTCCTTTTGTAAAAAGTTATAGCCATTCTGTCTAGGGAATTACTGTCTTATATGTTAGCACTTGGGAAAAAAAACATCTCGGCATTTATTAAAGGTATGTTTTTCTAGCCACACTTCGGTTGCATAAGTTTTAATTACGAGAAAGAAAACAAAGACTGAAAGAAGGTAATGGATGCCGATACTTCAGGGATAACGAGCTAGTGTAGCCCAAAGTGCTTGAAATCCCTGTCGATACTGAGGAGTGTGTTTACTGACTACTAGAGATGATGAAAACAAGGTAATCCCTGTGGTATCTATGCTTTGTGTTCGTGTTAGAGACATCTTAATTCTTAATGATAATGTTATGCTGAGCTTAGTCTGTGTAGATCTCTAAAGATTGGCCCCTCGTCTTGTAGTGGTGAAAGTACTTGTTGACAAAAAGCAAGCTGATTTTAGCTGGAGTTTGCTCAGCTCTGTCACACTCCAGTCCTGGCATGTATGGGTTTTTATATGTATGTGTCTATACACAGATATATATACTTCCAGCCTCCTGTAGAGACAGACCTTTGGATTACTGTGTTTGTAATATTTTGTAAAGGTTTAATTGCCAATATTACTGAATCCTACCTGTCAGTCGAGTGTCTGTCATGAGGAGACTTAAGCACTGCAGTGAATCAGTGACTGACTTCCAGGTTAGTGTAGATGATGAGCTGGGTACTTTGTTTTAATCTTTTCCAGAGGTTAAACAGGCACATTTTTACTAAAGTATGTACTGGTATTAGGCCACGCAGGGTACATTTAAAAATATTTGTGAATATATGATGCTTTCAAATAGTGCTTTTCCTGTTGTTTTTGTGAAAATGTGTTTGAAAGTGGTAGGGGACAGCGGCCTGCAGAAACGCTCAATGTTACCAGTGTTTGAGTGTGGAGTTTTTTTGTTGCTTGCTTCTTTTTTTTTGTTGTTTCCTTCTTTTCTTTTCTGGCTGTGTCTGCAGCTGGTTTTCTGTGGCAAGCCTCGCTTTAATTGAATTGTTCTGCCCTCTAGTGGGTGTGGAGCACTCTTTGCGAGTCCAAATGATCCTCTTGAAAATGTAAAATACTCTGTAACAAAGCACTTACGGGCCAGTAGTAAATGAAGTGTGCATAGCGAATACACAGCGATTAAATGAATACGCAGCAATGCTTAGGTGATCTGCCCCATTTGTCGATCAGCATTTTTCTGTTCCACTTGTAAACAATGACATGTTTGAGGTTCTCTGCACGTGACTCTCATGTATGACAGATTGCAAAAGCAGATGTCGCGGAAGTACTACAGCTCTTTTTTCCCCCTAGTCATTGTAACCTTGCTCTCAGTGAATCACCAGGATGACTGTATTTTTACGTGGCATCCATTTTTGTGGATACTTCTCTTCATCTCGGCACTGTAGACACTGTAGCCAACATCGCATGTGTTTATAGACTGTAGAGAAATGTAGGAATTCCTGGGGCTATTAATGTAATGCCTTTGCCTTTTTGGGGCCTGGGCTGTTTAGAAGAATCAAAATGTAATGCATTATGTTTGTGCTTGAATTTTAGTATACATTAAATACTACTTTTGTGGACTGTTGGTCAATAATGTGGAAAGAAGTCCTGATGTGAAGGCTCTGCTTCAGTTTTAAAATTTCACATGGAATGCTCTAATTACTTCCTTCCAGGAACAGCTGGCCTATTTGTGAAGCAATTTAGCTCAGGAGTACTTCAATTTTTTTTGCTTTTAGATAGTAAATTTCTATTTTAATATAATAAGCAGTGTACTAAAATACACTTATGTTTTTATCACCGTGTATATGGGTAGCAAAAAGAGATCTGAGTTAGATTTAATCAAAATATGGTAGTTAGCTTACTTCCTGCTATAGCAAATTACTTTGTAAATTTGTTCAAGTAATTTAAATGAACCTGTGGTATTTTAAAATAGAGTTTTCATCTCTAATCTTTATTTTTGCCTTATCTTATGGTATTGCCACATATATAAGTCTTAAATATAAGTTCAAATGTGTTTGAGCTTTTATATTATTTATTTCATAAAATTTTAATGTCGCTGAATTTTAGTTGATTATTTGATTCCTAAGTAATTTCCCAGTAGGACTGTTCAGGTTCTGTTTCTTTAAAGTTGATGTCTTTTTCTGCTGCTTGAGTGGACTTTGGAACAGAAACTAGAAAAGTTGAACATGCAAGGCAAACAAAATTCTAAAAGCAAGGTTATTAAGAACATAAGGAGAGCAACAAGTTAATATGATGGGAAAATTGCACCTGAAGACATAAGAATTAAAAATTTAATTTTTTGAATACTTATTGATTTTTAAATTAATTGTTCTATATAATTGGAGTATAATTTTAAATACAATTAAAATAGCAAACAACTCTTAAATCCTTATTTTTTTCAAAATGATGTTGAATTTATGCATTTTCTCAGGTAAAATCAGTGGCCTTGTTCAACTCAGGGAGGTCAAAACAACACTTTTTTCTTGCCAGTTGAAGATTATGTCCCGTTACAACCACAGTCTTCAGTAGGGTCTTGTTTACATTGGAAAGTTGCACTCACTGAAGTTGGTATGTGAATAAGATTGGGATTTGTTTCATTAGAGAAGCCTAGGTACTTCTTGTCTAAGAAAGAACTTCAGTTTGAACTACTTTTTAAAGCAAAAGCACAGGCAGGAGTTCACTCTTTTTTAGCATAAATGTGAAGAATATATTTAATCTGTATGAACATATAGATATATATCCATGTATCTGTATATCCATACAGATTAAGTATATGGATATATAGATATATATATCTATATAGAACAACAAGGGAGAATTTTGAGGATTGTGGAAAACTTGAAAATCCTAAATTGCTATGCTGGAGCTGGTATGATACTTTGGGCAGCTTGGTGGTGGCAGAGTTTATAACGCCATTACAAAGAGACATTTAGAAATGGCAAGTATGTTACACAGCAAGAGAGGATTCTTTGGGTCCATTGTTCCACCATCACAGAGAAATCAAAAATGAACATTACATTGAAGTTACATGCTAGGAAATACTCCTGTGACAGAAACTAGGGACTTTTTGTGCTTTTCCTCTCAGCCTGTTTTCTTCAAGTACTGCCAAATAACCAACAGATTAACTTTTATTAGTAGTCTAGTATTTATAAGAGTAAGTTAGCAGACATTTTTCTTGTATAGTGCAAAAATACAGATTATACAGGTACCACAGAGCAGTCTGTGTTATTCTGAAAGCTAGGTAATGTGAAATTGCAATGGAATTGAAATACTTGAAAGTGTCTATTTTTTTTTTTGTCTGAGTATAATTAATTTTCTAGTAGCCTCAAAGTGTTTTATTTGTTAGATACAAAATTATGGATACGATTTTAAAATTTTATTTTATTGTCTTCCAGTGTCTTAATGAGATCCTGGAGTCTGCTGATGCACCTCTGGAAGTCACAGATGGATTTATCCAATCGATTTCTTTATCTGTCCCATGGGGGTCGTTGCTGCAGGATAACTGTGCATTAGAAGTAAAAGGATTAGAGATGGTCTTCAGGCCAAGACCAAGGCTTGGTAGGCTTGTTTTTTTGATTTTACAAAAGGAGATTGATTTTCAGAGTCAAAAGTCTACCCTTGCTTTAGTCAATTCTTAGCCTTATTTAAAATGTTATTTAGTTTCCATACATTAGTGATTGAGAATTAATAAAAAAAAGAAACTGTCAAATGTTCGTCAGTTGGTTGTCCACTCAATTAGTTGTTGCTCTGTTAAATAATTTAAAATGCTTATAATGTTCTTACTGTTGCATGTCTTCCAAGCTGCTTCAGGCCTATAGAAATGGAAGTGTGGGAAGGAGTGTTTGCAGCTCGTGTTTTTGGGTGTTGTCTGTGCAGTGCTGTCAGGCAGTGTTAGCAGCTGGCTCTTGGGTGGCAGCAGGACAACACCGTGGTGTAAGACTGGGGTGGGGGAGTGGGGTTACGGGAGGTTCTGGCTTTCTTTGTCCACTTTAGGCCAAAAGATGCATCTTTAGATATATCCTTAGAGAACAACAAATGGAGTTTAATTGCTACCACAGTGTGAAATAATGACTTTTAAGTACTCTAAATACATACTACCCTTGATTATAATGCTGAGAGGGTTGCCTGATTCTTCTAGCTTGTCTTTTTCCAGATGTTTGTTACTAACCTAGTTTAGATTGTCCTGGTGATAAATTTTTACTGGTCATCAAACTTCTATAAATTCTGTGGAACACATAATGCGTTTTTAGTTGTGAAAATTGTTTGAATGTCTGGAGGATTTTTGTATGGCTTCCTTCTTGTAGTGTAGAGAAGGTGGAAGAAAACATCTTTTTAAACATGTAAAGAAGAAAAAAATGCATAAAACCTATTTCTCATCTTTTGCAAGTTACCTTAAATGATTTACTTGGTTATATGTACTCTACATTTCATCCTTAGTTGTTTAACTGGATTTAAGTTTTGAGCTGTGTTTCTTTCTGATGTTAAATTACTGCTTTGAAGGAATGGTAGTATTAGGAAGAAACTTTTCTTTCACCTGTATTCAATTAGTTCTCTTTGCACAGTGCTTTAGAACAGAACAAATAGTGTAGAAAAAACCCCGTGGTGCTGGTTTTATCACACATCTAGAGCCATGTGGATTTTTCCAGACCTGAATGCTTAACTGAAATGTTTTGCCTGTTTAACCTGTTCGTATTTGAGCTAGTTTTATTTTTGTCTGCCTATATTAGAGTGTGATAGTTGAATTTGATTAACTTTCTAATCCATAGATTTATAGTGTTTGCTCACAATGACCTTGGCATTATCTGATAGGAATGCACTGTCATTTAAGTTAATCTGGCTGATGAAAAACTTGTTCAGCTTAATACCTGCTGTGTTCTTGGTTTTTATTATGTTTTACTAACTGTGTCAGGTTAGGCATTTAAAACATGTTTTAATATGCTAAGATAACATCTTAAACCTTGCTTAGTCTTTCTTTGTATAGGATATGTTTGAAGAGGAATAAGAAACCTTGAAATAATTCTTAAAAGTAGGTCATTTTGCCAGTTATGCCTGCAAAAACATAACAATATAGTAAAAGAACCCCAGAAATTATTTTATTGCTTAAATTACTTAAACCACTGCTGAAAATTGATTACACTGTTGACTACCTGATTATCCAGTTTATAAAGAGTTTTCAAATACCAGAATCTTACCAGTGCAGTCTAAATAGATTACGTTAATTTTAAATTAGTAAAGTCTATAATGAGAGATTGTAACTAAATTTATTTTATAGTATGACTTCTTACTAAGCTGTTGAAACTTTTCTGGGCAAATGTATTGCTGTTTTGTCTTTATAGTTTCATAATGTTCATAGTTTAATTTATGAAGACATTATTTTACTCCACAGCATCTGGTTCTGAGCCTATGTATTGGTCAAGTTTTATGACCAGTAGTATGCAGCTTGCAAAAGAGTGTCTTAGCCAAAAATTGACAGATGAACAAGGAGAAGGGTCCCAGCCTTTTGAAGGACTTGAGAAGTTTGCAGAAACTATTGAAACAGGTATGAATCAGTTGTTGTGATCTAAATTAATATCTGAGATTTAGTTGGTTTATCTTGTGTCTCAGTTTTACAAAATGGTATCTCAACTGCTATAACTTAGCTGACAAATTTTCACTTGTTAGCATTGCTTGTAAAATCTAAAGAGAAAGGCAGGACAATTGATCTTGCTTTTGAAATAGGGAAAAAAGCCCCATTTACTTACTGAAATATTTGTATACTTCCCTCAGTGGAGAGATTGAACTCTGTTTCAGGGCAAGTTGGTGCTTGTTTTCACCAGAATAAATCCAGCTAAATCTGTGCCTGAGGGATTGATGACATGTCTTCGTTTTGGAGATAGTTGTGTAATTCATCAATTGCCAATAGTGATGCTGCTGAAGGAGAAATGGAGAATGTTTTTCAGCTGTTTTTATGCCAAGCTGACCTATTATGTTGTATGCATCTCCATAATCACACCATGTTGGTAGGAGTACTTCTGACAGTGGTATTTTTTGTAGGAGGATTTTTCTAAGTGAAAGAAACTAAGGGCTCATGTCCACATTATATGGTGGAGAACCTTGTGCAGAAATGTCTGAGCTAAGGGAAATGTTTAAAGCCCCATCTAGAAGATGGAGTTACCCAGTTCAGGCAGTGTGCTGCTGCAGCAGTGCTTAATAGTTCAAACATGGTGCACAATGAAGGTGTTGCTTTCCTTGAGAATCATCCACACTGAGCAACAGGAAAACTCGGTTTGAGCTGTCACTTGCTCAAATATCTGAGTCTTAGAGAGCAGTTGTGTGCTATGGATGTACATATTGGTCATTTAATAGGAGTTTATACTGTCTCTTGAAGTCCTGTTACCTTATCAAACTCAATTGATAATTTCCACTGGAATAAATATTGAGAACTTAAACAAAATCAAAGACCATTTAATATGGTTACAAAAGTTATTGTAACTTAATAGTCTACCTTGTATTTTTTTATTTTCTCTTTTAAGTTCTAAGAAGAGTGAAAGTTACTTTTCTAGATACTGTGTTGCGAATAGAACACGTGCCGGAAAACTCTAAAANGCTTAAACAAAATCAAAGACCATTTAATATGGTTACAAAAGTTATTGTTCAGTAACTTAATAGTCTACCTTGTATTTTTTTATTTTCTCTTTTAAGTTCTAAGAAGAGTGAAAGTTACTTTTCTAGATACTGTGTTGCGAATAGAACACGTGCCGGAAAACTCTAAAAGTGGAACTGCTCTTGAAATCAGAGTTGAGAGGTAAGTTGTTTTTTTTTTAAAATCTAGATTTTTTTTTTTTTTCCAAAGGCATTTTTTGCCATTCCCCCAAAATACAGTTTACTCATGGTCACATGTTCTTAGTATACAGCTAGACATTAGCTCCTGAGCCTCTCTTTTATAATGCTAGTGAGCATTTTTCTCACTCAGATTCCACTTAGCATGTTTATGCTGAAGTTATTTAACCATCAAATTAGAAGAGTTCTTTTTTTCCCCCCCAATACACATTTTCATCAACTTCGACAGTTAATGAATAAAATTTCTAAGACATTCAACAGCCACTGTATATTGTTGACCATTCAGCCCATGTTTGCAATTTAGAAGAAGGAACTGACCCTTTTGAGTAAGACACTTGAAATCTTTTTAGAACAAAGGTACGGTCCTGAAAAAAATCCCCAAACCCTGAAAGAGTTTAGGTTCTATGTGAGCTTTCAAAAGAGCCTATGTGAATTCAGTAATTACTTTGGACATGAATACTGTATGTGTTCTTTATGTAGATTATTTTCAACCTATGGGAGAGTGTAATCATACTTTCTTGCAAAGTATTGAGATCAGCATCAAATAAAACTGATGCTTACTGACAATTGCTAATGAAATATATTTGGTTTAAAACATTTATAAGCTTCAAGTTACTGTATTCTCTGGGGTATGTTCACATTGGAAGCACGTCTCAATTTTCCTGTGGTGTCCCACAGAAAAGTTAAGGTTTCCACCCATTCCCAGAGTGTGGTGGGTTTTTCTTTCATGACAGTGGCCAGCACTGTAAATAGTATGAAGAGAGAGACCATGTACAAACCTAAAGGCTAAAAGGCACAGGAAAAGTTACAATTTGCATGCACCCACTGTCTTTATTTCCTTTCTTTTGCCTCCCAGAACTATGTACTGTGATGAAACTGCAGATGAGTGCTCTGGAATTAATGTACATCAGCCCACAGCTTTTGCTCACAAATTACTGCAGCTCTCAGGTGTATCTTTCTTCTGGGATGAGTTTCCTGCATCAGCAAAGTCCTCCCCAGTGTGTTCAGCTACCCAGCTGGTAAAAATAAATACATTATATAAGGATGTAAACTGATGAAAGACAATGTTGTTACACTAATATATTAGATTAATTCTGAAGGATACAGGAGTTGAACTTGTACTTAAATCTGTGTTTGGGAAGTTTTATAATTTCCTGTTGATTTTGAGGAGAGGCAAGGACTTTAGGACTGAGTAGAAATTAATTCAGAGGTATTGTACTGGAATCTTGCTGCAACTTTAAGAATTAGAAATTTAAGATTGCTGCAATTCATTATTCTGTGGAAACTTGCTTTTCTTTTTTCAAAGATCCTAATGATTCACATTCTATGTGCCTTATTTTTTCACAGTTATCAATACATGTTTTTAATGCCTTTGTCATTTGTAAAGTGATTGTGTGATAGGCTTATTTTAAATGCTTGTGGTTTGCATTTTTTTTTCTTAAGAAATGGGATACATTCTTATTCCTTTATTTGTAACTTTTTAAGGCAACTGAACCAAAGCTTTCACCTAGCTGGAATCCAAAAATCATTTATGAGCCACATCCACAATTAACAAGAAACTTGCCAGAAATTACTCCTTCTGACCCTGTGCAGATCTGTAAGCTGATTGGTAGAATGGAGTTAAGCCTAACATTAAAGCAAAATGAAGTACTTCCTGGAGCCAAGGTTAGTCATGTTTTCCTGGTCTTTAAATGAATAGTTCTGCAGAATTTTTTTTTTCTAGTATGTATGAAAAAGGTGTAATATTTTCTAGTTTTTATGTAGATTCTTTATATTCTAAACTAATAAATGTGTGGAAAAAACCATCTTTATGGTAGCCAAATGAGTCAGGGCACACTGAAATCTGTTAAATGAGAATTCCTGTATGTTAGAGAGACTGAATTTAAGTGTTCAAAAAACAAGTAGACATGGTAGTGAGTATATAAGTAAAGCTGTGTAGTATATTCTTCTTTCCAGTTTTTAAATTGGCTGTTGACCTGTCTTGTATAGTGTATCCTATTTTATAGAAAGCATAAAGTTCCTACTGCAGTAGAGAAGGATATTTTTATGTCCAGCAATTTCTAGTCAATCTTTAACTGTTATTGTTTATTCAGTTAAGAAGAGTCCTTGAAAGGTAAATAACGTTTTCCTTGGTGCAAAATAGAGAAAAGCTTCCAGTTTCAAAAGTATAAATACACTCAACAGAAGACCTTTATAGTGTTTGGGTCTATTTCAAAAAGTGCTTACTTGAATATCTCATAATTAGTAAGTAAAACTAACTTTGTTTTTGATTACTTGAGGAATTATTAAAGAAAAAAACCAGTTAACAGATTAATGGAATTCCTGATTTTTTCTGTTATGGGATTGTGTATTTATTTTAAGCTAATAGTCAGTGACACATCTGCATCTATCCTGCCAAGCTACAGGTTGGAAGAAATGCAAAATTAAGTTTCTAACTGTTGTATAGAAGATGAAGATACTGCTGGAATGACTGTATTCTTTCCAGTACAAAATTCTATTATCCAAATAATTAATTCAAGTAGTTTAAAGAAAAATTCCTTGGGTGTTCTTGACAGGGTTCTTTCCTTTTCTTTTTAGTTGGATATAGATGGACAAATAGATTCTGTACATCTGTTTCTGTCACCAAGGCAGGTTCACCTTCTATTGGACATGGTAGCAGCTATTGCTGGACCAGGCAAGTGAACATTCTGTAGAAGTTAAATATGTATTGCAAGAAATGAAAAAAATAATCTTTGCAAGATAAAAAACATTTCTTCAGTTGAAAACAAATTGTGGTGGTACATTATAATGAGTTTTTATCTGATATTAGTAAAATGTTTTGTAGCTGCTGTGAGTTAGGACTATGATCAATTTATTGTCCTCAGTTGCAAATAGTACATCTAGTAATGAAAAAAACCAACAAATAAGGCTTGACACATGACTGTATAATAGTAAAAGAAATGAGGAAATTCTAGGTGAAGAAAATCAGGGGACCAAATCTGGTTCTTGCAGTTTCTGTTTCACAGGAGGAACTTAGCTTCTCTGTCCTATGTTTTAGTGACAGGCACAGAAAATATAGAACAGACTGTAATTGAGTTTGTTTGTCTGTATTTGTGAAGAACTAAGAGCAGTGTTTCAACTACTGCAGTACAAGTATGAAAGTGTTTTGGTTTGTTCCCCTCACCTATTTTATCTAACACTTGTTAGGGTAGATGGTATTTTTGAATGATTTGTCATATGCTGGATAGGTGCTTAATATTCTTATAATACTAATATACTTGTTTTATTGGACATATTAATTGCTTTTGGACAGTTGGAGAAGCATTACATAGTTTCCCACGTGTGTTGTCTTCAAACCTGAAACTTTAATAATTCCTTAGTAGTGAAACCTTTAAGAGGTTGTGGCTTTGGTCCCTAAAGATGACTGAGAAGTGTATACATATTATTTCCCAACACACTGCATGTATAACCTTGAAATACTTTCATCAAATGTGAAGTTAATAAAGGCTAGGGAAAGAGTAATCTGTTCTGAACAAGTAAAACTTTCAAACCAACAAAATACACAAACAGACACATCTGATATATAATGGGTGTGTATATAAATACAGAGGCCTGTGTATACACCAATGATTCATTTTCAGATTAATTTTTGAATTGTCTTCGGGATACTGTTAAGGAAATTACAGTAGGATTTCTGTCCTTTTTTTTTGAATCCAGAGAGTCTAAGCAGGATAGAATTGTCAAATAAAGACAGGAAGAACCGGCCAATGCAACAGGAGGATGAGTATCGGATTCAGATGGAGCTGAAACGTTATTTAAGGAAAGAGTCTTTATCTGCAGGAGCATCATCTGAACAAAGCTTCTATGAGACAGAGAGTGCCAGAACACCTTCTAGTCGTGGCAAGTATAAAAGATGATGCAAAATAGCAAATAATCTGTTGTTAAGGTTGTTTAAATTGATTTTTCATGTTTTAATCTTACCAATTTATGTATTCAAATAACTTTGATGTGAAGTAATTATGTGCCATTAATTGTAGCGTTCAGTAAAAAAATTAACAACTAGTTTAGGTATCAGGCAGATTTGATTCAGTATTTCATTAAAACTGTTCATGTGCAACATGCTAAAAACATACAGTGTAGCATCTTTTCAAATGCATTGTTTGAGGAAATTACATCTAGAATAATAGTTCTGTTTATTTGATTTTATGTGAATACTTTTTTGCTAATTATTTTAAATGTGAAATACTTTGATTTTTTGAAAGGAGGATGCATTAATTTATAGAAATTATACCAACTTGAATATGAAAATGAGATATTTAACTGTTCCAATATTCATTAGGATTTTTGCCTTTTTATTTTTATTTAAATTTCTCTCCACAGACACTACTAGTCTTATGTCAAGAAAACTTAGAACTTCTGTAAATGATGTATTTAGCTGGTTATTCTGTCTAGCAGTTAGATTTCTGGACTTAAGAATACATTTCTGTTAGAAATAAAAGGGTTCTTTAATTAGAAAATAAATCTTTACTGTCTGTGGTTCTTACTAGAGGAAGAAGTTTTCTTCTCAATGGCTGAAATGGACATGTCTCACAGCCTTTCCTCCCTTCCACCTCTTGGAGATCCTCCAACCATGGATCTAGACCTGTCTTTAACCAGTACCTACACAACTACACCAGCAGGATCTCCACTGAGCACTACGGTGGTATAGTATTAACTGCATTTGGAATCTTTTAGAAGTTACCACTTTTGTCTGAAACTGTTGCATAATTGCTGCGTTCTTTACAATGTCAGGAACTGTTGCAAAATTCTAGAACAATTAAAATGTTTAGAGCTGATTGTATTCCTTTTCTGCTATGGAAATGGTATTGGAATTATTCTCATTTATTTGGCTACTAAGCTAGGAAATGTCTTTTCAAATGCCTTGAAGCTTATATAGGATGCTTTATGATTTATTTTCTTTTTAATTGCTACATGTTTGCCACGTGGTTTTCTTTTAAAATAGACTACACAGGCAATGTTGTATGAAATTTTTCCTCAAACAATATAAAAACTATGCTGTTGTTATCACCCATCTTTCCCAAATCTGTTGTGTACCTAATGATTTCCTTAATGAAAACCATGGAGAGTAGTTGTGGAACTGGAAAATACATGCTCCTGGGAAATGCAACTTTAGCTTTAAAAATATGTGGAATTGAAAAGCATATATCAAGGCATATTTGCATTGATAAGTTGAGCACTAATTCTCCATGAAATGGCATGCTGTTGATTATGCATGTTGGGAGTTTTTTGTTCATTTACCTTAGTATGTTTGAATTGATGTCTAACTCTTTGCAAATTTAAGGTCTTACATACTTTTGGTTTTAGCTGCAACCGACTTGGGGTGAATTTCTCGATCGTAACAAACAAGAATTACAGCCCCCGAGAGGTTCCTCACTAACAGCCAATATGGTTCACCAGACTTCCTTAAGAAGGACATGTAAGTAACAACACACAGATAGTTCTCCCTAGATAATTTTTGAAAATGAATTGTTGTGCAGCAACTTGGTAAAGAGAAATGAAAATCAAAAGTAAGATAATTTTATAAATGTGTTATTGCTGAAAAATTACGTGAACTTAATTTTGTATTTCAGCTATTCCATCCAGATCTGTTTCTGTGGATGAATCCAGACCTGAGCTACTTTTTAGACTGGCAGTTGGAACTTTCTCAGTGTCTGTACTTCATATTGACCCTTTACCCCCACCTGAAAGTTCACTGAACCTTAACCCATTGACACCAATGGCTCGGGATTTCTTTGCCCGAATAGAAAAGATTGAGCCAGTTAAGTTTTCAACAGAAGATTTTCTGTCCTTCCGAGAAGTATTTGCAGAAGCTTGTTCTCATGATCACCTTAGGTATAACTTTGCTTATTAATAAATATAATTAACAAAAATATATTTTAAGTAAATTTGAGTAAAGTTTATTTCCATAGGAATTGTGTCACTTAATATTAGAATTGCATTAGACTTCTTTATTAATTTAAAAATAGTCTTGAATTTTGCCATCTGTTGTCCAAGACTTCTTTTTTTAAAAAAATTAGAACAGAAGAAGAAAAGAGAATAAACATTAAAATCACCTAGCTTTTTAATAGATGAATTAAATTAGTACAGTTTCTATAACAGAAGTCTAAAGAGTCAAGAATCATTAAGTAAACTATTTCTTTAGAAAGAGCTGTGTTTTACAGAACTATTTTTATTCCAGTATAGTGCTTGAAGGAGCTTACAGTTTTACTTAGTGGCAAATATTTTATCAGTAGGAATAAAGCCTAAGTGTGAACAACATAGTAGTCAGGCAACAGTCTTTTCTTGCAGAAGTTTTTATCATCCCAGTACAGTGTATGAAGTAAAATATTTCAGGGTGTATATGCCTTTTCTTACCTTATGTATGTAATTTAAACTTTGGGAGACATTTGACTTCTTCATTGTCCATCTAAGGATGTTAGATTTATATGAATTTAACCTCAGGTTAGATGTCTAAAATGTTCTGTACAAATTTCTCTATGCTAAGCATTGTTGATTGTGTAACATGAGCTTCATTGTCTTTGTTACTAAATCTGTTATAATTAGATATTTTCATATTTTTTGAGAAATTATGGTGTTTTAATGATTTTAAAAGGATTGTAGTGATCCTTTCTTTGCATACTTAAGTCTTAACTTTTCATCATTATTATTGTTTTATGCTACTTATAATAATTCATAATTTTAATAATTCAGGTTTATAGGTACTGGCATCAAAGTGTCTTATGAGCAAAGACAAAGGACTGCCTCTCGAAGTTTCAGTACTGACTTATCCATTGGAGATATGGAGTTCCTGGAATGCCTTTTTTCTACTGACTCTCATTCCATGCAGCCTCACTATACAGAGGTATGTTAAAAATGAAGGGTGTTCCATAAAAAAGAAATGTTAATTATATAACTGACAATGCTAGATTTTAAAATGGTTGTAATTTAAATGTTTCTTTATATTTTTTAGTTTTTAAAATACATTACAGTTTTAAGATAAAATTTACATTTCAATTCTCAGCTCAAATAGTGAACCCAACTTCTATCATACCTGACTGGAACAGCACTAAGTAGCCAACCTTTGTTAGTTACTTCACTTTTAAATCTGCTTAACATGGTTTGGGCATTACAGTAAATGTTTTCCAAAAACCAAGCAATAAAGTTGAGCAATGCAAAGGATTCTGGAGTGGTATTCTTCCAGTTCTTCTAATGGTCAGAGGCTTCCAGTAAGGTAGCTGAGTATGTGGATTGAGTGAACAGTTGAGCTGGGGCTCTGTTCACTGACTTCATGGTGGGGTTACCTGTCTGTTCTAGGTAAAATGTCATAAATATATTTTCCTGTGACAACTCTTTCCTTCTTATTTATTAAGCATTTTTAACTTTTTTTTTTTTTAAGCTGCTGACATTTCATTCTGAAGAAAGAAATGATTCTCATTCTATGCCATGCCTTCAGCTGCATTATAAGCATTTAGATAATAGAGGACCTCAGGTAAGGTGGGAGACTAAAAGCACCAAGTTTCTATACAATAATCTTTGTCTAATTCGGTTCATTTGAACTGAAAATTGA
Source organism: Chaetops frenatus (assembly GCA_013400775.1). Lineage (NCBI taxonomy): Eukaryota > Metazoa > Chordata > Aves > Passeriformes > Picathartidae > Chaetops > Chaetops frenatus. The sequence goes on from VZTR01025011.1 coordinate 65,050, forward strand.
CTGTAAAACAGAGAATTCTTAACTCCTACTTACTATAATTTGTTTCACTGTGTTATGTTGGAGATTTTAGTGCTTTTTCTCTCTTTTCAGGGTGGTCAAGGGAGACTCAGTTCAGTTCCACAGAAAGCAGAGTTACAAATAAAGTTAAGTCCAGTGTTTTGTGAGCTGGATATTAGTATTGTAGACAGATTAAATTCCTTACTTCAACCCCAGAAACTAACTACGGTGGAGATGATGGCATCTCACATGTATGCTTCCTACAATAAGCACATAAGTCTGGTAAGTTTAAAGAGAAATTGATTAATAAACGTGCTGGATTTTTTTTTGCAGGAGGAAGACAGGGTGATGGGTAACCCTGAGGTTGCTAGTTCTGATTGATTTGTGATGGCTGAGGTATTTTTTTTAGTGTGAGAGGTTTTTTTGGTTTGTTTAGTTTTTTCCAACTTTCTGACACAGAACACTAGCCATCTGACACAGTCTCATTTTATGTTCAGTGATTATGTGCTTGATAACAGACCTAAAGACAGTGGTAGATACTTCACAAACTTCCTAAGTTCTCAGCTTCTTGAAGCAAGGAGAACTGGCTTGACTGACTTCTCATCCCTAATCTGTCCCATTATGCTCTCCAGCAGCTGATACAAGGTGTTGCTAACAATTCCACTTCTGTGTTGAAGTCTTTAGTTGTCACAATCAGCCCAGTTGCCTCTGCTGTGCATTACCTGCTTTTGGGGTAGGTGACAGAGAGAATGGGGGGCATATCCATTCCGTTCTAGTGATTTGGGACCAAGAGAGAAGCTGCATTTTATTTGTCTTGGTTTGGGTTGTGTCAGTAGCATTAAATATAAAGACTTTTCTTAAAATACTTCAGGAATGACTAATGCAATTAACTGATTTTCTGCACAGCAGCAAAAATCTTCGTGTAATTTTATTCCTGCATTTACTGATTACAGAAAAATCAGCTTTCAAAACTGTTTAAGAGAATTCCTTATTTAAACAAATGGTAAGACATCAGTCATTTCTATCAATACAGTTGGCTTGCAAGTTTGATTCTTTTCAATGATCAGCAAAAAGGGGACAATTTGAAGGACATGAAAGTGACTGGAGCTGGACACCATGACTTCCTGAAAGGGGCAAATACGCACGATAGTAATTCCTACTTTTTCAACAGCAGCACTTTTTAAAAAAAGTGTCTGAGACATGATATTTCCTAACTGCAGCTGAATATTCTTGGGTACTCTCATTATCTAATTCAAGAGGAAAAAAAATTGCAGAAGTAGCTGCTTTTTTGAAAGATTGCTAATCTCTGCAAATACTTGACTTTTAAGTAGAATCTTTATTACACCAATAATAGAATAATATCTTAAGAGCAGTAGCTGTTGGTCTTGATGTGTTTTTTCTATGATATATAAATAATATTTTTCATTTTCAGATATTGCATCATCAAAAGCTTTCCCCATTTTAATGCTATTTTCTCTAATTCAGATTTTTTTTTTTATTCACTCTAGTTTGTGTTTTGTTTTCTGTTGTTTGTTTCTTTTAGCATAAAGCATTTACTGAAGTTTTTCTGGATGATTCACATACTCCTGCAAACTGTAGAGTTTCAGTTCAAGTCACTGCCCCAGCATTAAATCTCTCTGTTCGCTTCCCAATACCTGATCTACGGTCAGATCAGGAAAGAGGACCATGGTTTAAGAAATCACTTCAGAAGGAGATTCTTCATCTTGAATTTACAGATATGGAATTTAAAACAGAATTTGTAGGAGGGGCAACTCCAGAACAAGTTAAATTAGAGCTTACCTTTAAAGAGCTAACTGGTAAGAATGTTAATATTATATTCAAAAGTCCTTTTTTATTTTGCCAGGTATTATGTAGTTGAGAGAAAGGTCCTCTCATATGGAGTAACCCAGGGAGTGTCTTTCCACCTGAATTTTGGAGTCGATATCTTTACTGTATTTTTATATTCTGTACGAAATCCCAACCTAAGTCCAAACAATACAGGTAGGAAGAGAGGCTGGTGTGTATAGGTGCTTGCATTCTTGGGTTTGTTTCCATTTTGTTTATCTCTGTGATCTCTATCCCAGGGTAAGTTTTGTACTTATGTAGGGTGTTACTACAGCTATGCAAGTTAGAAGTCTGTTATAGAAATGAAGTATCCCTTCCTGGACCAAGGGATAGAATGAAACATCAGCAAGTTTGCTGGTGGTGTGAAACTGGGAGGAGTGGCTGATACACCTGGAGGCTGTGCTGCCTTTCAGTGGGACCTTGATAGGCTGGAAAGTTGGATGGGGAGAAAACTAATGAGGTTCAACAAGATCAAGTGTAGGGTGCTGCACCTGGGGTGGATGAACACCAAGTACCAGCACAGGTGTGGGGGTGACCTAGCAGAGAGCAGCTCTGCAGAGAAGGACCTGAGAGGACTGGTGGGTGACCAGCTGACCATGAGCTGGCAGTGCCCTTGTGGCCAGGAGGGCCAATGGGATCCTGGGGTGCGTCAGGAAGAGTGTGCTCAGCAGGTCAGGGGAGGTGAGCCTTCCCCTCTCCTTGGCCTTAGTGAGGTCACATCTTCACTGCTGGGTCCAGTTCTGGGCTCCTCAGTGCAGGAAAGACAAGGAGCTTCTGGAGAGGGTTCAGTGCAGGCCACAAAGATAATGAGGGCTCTGGAGCACCTTTCATATGATGAGAGGCTGCAGGAGCTGGAGAAGAGAAGACTGAGAGGGGATCTCATAAATGTATAAACATCTCAAAGGACAGGTGCCAAGAGGATGGTGCCAGGCTCATTTCAGTGGTGCCCAGCAGCAGGACACGGAGCAATGCCCATAAACTGAAACACAGAAAGTTTCACATTAACATGAGGAGAAAAATCTTTATATTGAGGGTGGCTGAGCTCTGGAACAGGTGCCCAGGGAGGTCATGGGGTCTCCCTGTCTGGAGACATTTGGAACCCACCTTGAATGTGTTGCTGTGTAACCTGCTCTAGGTGACCCTGCCTTGGCAGAGGCATTGGGCTAGATCATATCCAGAGGTTCTTTCCAACCCTAATAGTGCTGTGATGCTGAGATTGATTCCCTAAATAACTATCAATGAAAAACTGCCTCTAATGTCTTTCAAAGTAATAAATCTATGAGACTGGTGTATATTTGCAATCTTCTCTGCTGTCTCATTTGGTGTACTTAATCAAGGCTGTGACAAAATATAGTGGTGCTATAAATGTAAATGCAGATATCTATGCATTAGAAGCATCTGATTTTCTAACTACTGCTAGCTAGAAAATAATTTGAAATAATTTTTTGTTTCCAAAAGTTAATTTTAATTTTTTGGAAGAAGAGATGACAGAATTTGCCTAAGTAGCTTAGTAAGTAGCATTGGCTAGTTAGTCTTGTTAGACTCTAACCTGGGGAGTGGCTAACCTGAAGTTAGCAGTCATCATTCCTCTGCTAATTTCTAAAAAATCTTTTTCTATTCAGGTTCATTTGAAGAAGATAATGCAGAAACACCAGTAAAATTTTTTCAGGTGTCTGGTGGCACAGATGGAGATATAACATCATCATCAGACAATTTTGACTGGCCTCGGTAAAATAAATTTTCATGTTTTTAATGTGGATTGATTAAATTTTTTACAAAGCAGTGTTGTTTTCCTAATTTTAATCCAGAATGCCTGTGTGGTAAATGCTTGAAAATAATTTGCAAAGAAAGAGCATGTAACTATTGAAAAGACCACAAGAATTTATAAAAAGAGCCCTGGAACTTCTACATTTATAATAATGCAATATGGTTTTTAATGTATAATGGCTTCTGCATGGACTTGAGTAAATTTCAATGAAAGTTATGTAAATGATTAGAGACTTAATTAGAGACTGAATTATTGCAGCTTATATCACATACAAGTCAATACAGTACTTCAGACTTACTGGAGAGAAGGACCTGGCAGCTGAAGCATATAATAAGATGTTTAAAGAGGCAATTTTAGATTTGCTCTGAACATTTTTTGCCACAAAATTTAGTGGCTTTCTGACAGCAAGTTTGTGGACATTTTATCTTTTATAATGGCACAAATAAATTTTTCTATAACAATGTTTACATGTAGTAAGGTACACCATGCAGTAGAGCATTTTTTAATAGCTGTTAATGGTCTAGTGAAATAAGCATTATTTTGGGAGAGTGCTCTGTTTTTCTTAGGTCCCCTATATGGTCACCTGTTGGAGTTGAAAAAAGCAGACACTTAACATTTTCTTTGACCTGATGGTACCTTTTCCATGTCCCTTTGTGTGCATAAATTAGTTTTTTTCTTAGTAGTATTGCTTTGGGAAATAAAATTAGTTATTATCTAATGAAAAAGTTGCTGGCCTTTTGAGCTGTTTAGTCTATGTGTATTTAATGGCAAGCCAGTAGAACTGGGAGACATGTGACAGAGCATAAATATAAACATTATAAGCATCTCTAATGGCTTATTCTGCCTAACTTCTCCAATGTTAGGATTGTATTGAAAATAAACCCTCTGGCTGTGCACTCTATTCTGGAAAGGATAGCAGCTGAGGAGGAAGAAGGTGATAATAACTTTCAAGAGGAAGAAGAAGGAGGGTCTCATTCTTTGAAGGATGTCTGTGATATTAGAAGACCAGAGCCTTCTCCTTTTTCTTCTCGTAGGGTCATGTTTGAAAATGAAGAGGTACTACAAAATTTTGTTATTGCTTTGTGCTTATGATAGACAAAATGAATACCTTCTCACTACTTTATATGCAACTCCTGGCTTCCACTTCTGGTTTTGTTTTGGGGTTTTGTTTTTGTTTTTTTTTTAACTTACGAATTTTTTTCTTTTTTATTTCAGATGGTGATGCCAGGAGATGTAGTTGAAATGACTGAGTTTCAGGATAAAACAATTAGCAATTCTCATTATGTACTGGAACTCATGTTACCAAACATTCACTTAACATTACCAAACAAAAGCTTTTATGAAAAACTTTACAACAGGCAAGTATAATTCTTTTGCTTGGTTATCGTGACCTGTACTCTCAGTTCTGTGTCACTGTTGATAAAAGCAATTTTCTAAGCAGGTGTAGAAGGAACTCATTTTTATAGTTTATTTAAAAGCACAAGTGCTATATAAATATTTTTCCAGGCTGATACGACACTATTTTGTCATGTATCTGGTTGGTGCCATGGCAGCTGCCTGCTAAAAAGTGTTTGGCAGATCTTGTGAACAAAGGGTGCAGCTAAATAGTCTTTGGCTCTCAGAGAATACTTTGTTCAGATCTCTGTGCAATGTTTCCTTTTGCTCTAATCTTTCTGATTTCTTCTTTAAACAGATTATCATACTTCAAAAACTGTTGTGCTCAATTTTATTCTATCTAAAAATCTAGAGTTTGCAAGACAGTCAGAAAAAAAGCCCCTAATCCAGTTTTTCTAGCCTCATAAAGGTTGATAAAAATGTAGAGAAAGTAAACCCAACTTACAGATGGGTTTATCATTTATTTCTGTTAGTTTGCTGTCTGAAAAACAACAAAATACTGCTAGATTGGTATTGTGCTATGCAATATGCAAGAGAGATGCTGATCTGTTTTAGTCTCTGATAGGTATTTCTTTACTTCCAGAGCATTTTCACTTTCAAAATGGCAAAGCAGAACCTTCCATTGAATATTCTGTTGGAATACTTCTGTACTGAATGTCATGTCTGTCTTTACCCTGACAGACACACTCATTTTAAATCAAAATAATGAATATTTCCTGCAACTTAGTTGAAAATTGATGTGTTCAAAACAGGGATTTCTCAACTCCCCCTCCAACCTACGGAACTAATAGATACCTACTTATAGAGGCTTTTGTGTCACTACCACACGTTAGACTTTGATATGTGCATACCATAATTACAGAATAAAAGTTATTTCAAATATTTATTGCTTTTGCTCATGAATATATTATTGTTTCTTGCACTCTTGAACTTTATTTTCTCTACCTTGTTTATGGAATCTGGAATCTGTTATATAAAGTCTGCAAAGGAATTATGTTTTACTGACTTAATACAAAATGGAAATACAGTAATATATTTTGTTTAATGATAATGCATTTCTTCCTAGGATCAGCAATGATTTATTGTTGTGGGAACCCACAGCTCCATCTCCTGTAGAAACATTTGAAAACCTTTCTTATGGTGTTGGACTATCTGTGGCCAGCCAGCTCATCAACACTTTCAGTAAAGACAGCTTTAGTCAATTTAAATCTGCAGTTCATTATGGTAATACACTTAATAATTCATCTAGAACTATAGTGCTTTAGAAGCATAATTGGCTGAAGTGATTAAGCTGTTAGTGGAAAGATTTTGTAAACTTATGAGAAAACTTCAACCAAGAAAAAAAAAAAGGGTAGATTACTGTTTATTTGAGTAAAATAAGTGTGAAACTGAATTGCATTGCCAATGGAGAAACAGTGGGTTATTGGCATAAGCTGTGGACTAGCTGGAGAATGAGTTGTTCTCCATTTTATCTGTTAGATGATGAAAGTGGATCTGAGGAAGAAACACTGCAGTATTATTCCACTGTTGATCCAAACTATCGTTCACGGAGAAGGAAAAAGCTCGACTCACAGAATAAAAACTCACAGAGCTTTCTGTCTGTTCTGCTAAATGTGACACATGGATTAGTGTCAATATTCACAGATGTAAAGGTGAGGCTCTGGGGCTGGAACAAGTTCTTTATTGTTTTGACCATGGATCCCCTTCATGCTGTATGTACTTATCTGGAAGGAGGTGGTGTTTTTAACAGTAATTCTGTAACCTTTGTGCTACTATAACTAGGCAGTAATGCAACACAGTATTTTGCAAATTCTGTATACTTTGCTTCACATGAGAGTAACTGATATGCAAGCAGGCAAACGTATTGGTAGCAAGTGTTGTGTTAGTTTAGACTGTCTAAATGCAGCAAACTGTAAGCAAACAGTAATTTTATCATTTCTATTCTTCCTTCAGCAGGATGATGGAAATACACTGGAAGGAAAATATGGTGAATTTTGGTTTGAGTTCAACAGTGGTTCCCTTTTCAGTGTGACTAAATACGAAGGCTTTGAGGACAGACACTATGTTTGTCTCCATTCTAGCAGCCTCAATTTATATCATCAAGGTAGGGATGGGATTGAGGTGGCTTTAGGACTAAATTTTGAAATGAAATAAGCTTGGAGCTTTTTAGGAAAAAGGCTGTATTTTTTTCTCTTTTCTCTCACAGCATATTATTTGACACAATGGATATAATGTATAACTAATGTTTCTAAATGCTACAGTAATGCAACTTCATGATAGCTGTATTAAGTGACAGTTTAGCTCCAACTTTCCTTGACAACTGTTGGGATATTAGAGATGTTGTGGTCCTCTGGCAAATTAGATGTATAGGCTATTCTTTACTATGAAAATACACACTTCCTGCATGTTATTGGTTGTTTAATTGAAAAAGCTGCAGATTATCAGTGGCTGCTGTGTTTTTCCTGGCTAGCTAGTTGTAGTGCACAAGTGAAGAATTTTGATTGTGTTGTTTGTGTATGTCTGGTAACCCCCATGCAGTTAAACCTGTTAAGGTTTCCCCCTCAGATGCCTCCCAATCAGTGGTACTCATGTTTCAGTGCAGGGCTTAGTTATTGTGTGTTTAGATGTTAGCCTGGCACTATCTCATAAAATGAAGAGGATATACATATTCCTCCATGTAACCTGTAGGAGATTTCTGTCCTCTGTTTCAACTTTGCCATTTTGCTGGGCAAATAAAAAGCTCAATCTCTAATAGCCTCATTAAAGATTGTAGCTAGAACCCTGGTTTTAAATATTGGATCACTCATAACCTTCCCTTCATAGTTTTTGGCTGTCAGTGTGCATGACTAACTTTAGTAATTAAAATAATTTGGTGGGTATTAAGCATAAAAAGGATTTTCCTTAACACTTCATCAGTAACAACTTTGGTAACTCATCCCAAAATCTCTTTGCAGGCTTGGTAGATGGAGTGGTCCCTTCCTCTGAAGTACGGCTGCCCAGCACAATACGTCCCCATTGGTTAGAGCCTACTATTTGTTTTTCTGAAGAAGATGGTCTTAGCAGGACTGCTTCAGATGGTGTAGGAGTGGATAGTCCAAGTATGCTGACTGTTGCAGTCAAAATCCAATCAGATAAAATAGAGAGCAACACAAAGGTTAGTGTTACTTGTACTTTTATAAGTTGAGTTGTCTCAGTTTGTATGGAAGCATCTAGACATGGAGTTAGAAGGGTTATAGATGAAGAAACCGTATAGTTCTGAGACATTAATTTTCAAACTCTAATTTTCTATTAGAATCTTTTGGGTGGATTATAAAATTTAAGCAGCAGCTTAATTTACTAATTCTTCCAATGCCTCAGTTTGCTGATCACGCTATTTCCTTATTGAATGCAATTTTTGAACAGTTGACCTCTTATGGTTATTTTGCTGAGTTTCTCTGGTGTCAAAACAGGCCAAAACAAATATAGAGTTACACTGCAGTTAACTAGCAGTGTCATCTAATAGGCAGCCTTTGCTTACCTGTTTGGAATGGCACTGGTAAATGACAGTAGCATTCAGTAGTGTGGCTGAAAGATGACTTCTTAGCTGGCAGAGTGGTGACAAACAGGTTGGTTGAGTTATCTAAAGAAGGGTTCTGCAGACCAGCAAAATGTTGTGGGAGTTCAGTTGTCTCTGAACTACATTGAACTGCAATTTCTGCTGAATCCCAGAGTGAATGTACAGGCAGCCTTCTTCCTACCACCCCCACAAAGCTGCCATTCCTATCCCATCCTGGTGCAAAAAGTATGATACTGCATTATCTAGGGTTTCTCTATTGGGAAGCAGGGTTTCTCTAGACACCAGAAGATTTTTGGGAACAGAAGGATGACACTGTTTCATAATCTAGATGTGAAATAGTTACATGTGTTTCATGTAAGCCAAGTCATGCAACTTTGTTGTGCAGGAATTTCTGGTTGCTGTTGGACTACGAGGAGCCACCCTTCAGCACCGAGTGCTGCCCTCAGGTTTAAGCTGGCATGAGCAGGTCAGGTTGCTACAGTTTGCTCCACTACATTTTCAATTTCAGTCTCATTGCCTTAACTATCAAACTAAACCTTGATTGAAAAGCTTGATGTTAGGCTGTGCCTTATTATCATACTCTGCTCTTGAAAGTGTTACTCTTTCTTTCTTGTTCCTCTTTGAGACCATTGACAGATGATAGTCTTACTTTTAAATTATTTCTTGTCTATGCACTTGGTACTGTTCCTCTCATCATCCTCACTTTCTGCCCATAACATGTCAGGGAGGCTCTGGTGGGGGGTTACTTCATTCTGTTGGGGTTTGGTTTTGGGTTTTGTTTAAAATTCAGATGAAAAATACGAGTAGTGCAATACTATTCAAGTACATAAATAATCCTTAAGTTAAAAATACCCCTTTGTAGGAGAAACAACTTGAGTGTCTGTGGATTGGTCTTTTCCATACTTGTGAAGCTGCAGTTTTTATGGTTGTTTTTTTTTTGTTATTTACATTCCATGCTTCTCTCTAGAAAGATATTAAGTAAGCATCTTTAAATATGAGGCTGTTCACACCTTTTCCTTCTACTAATCTAACATTTTTTTGTCATGCCTGTTACAGATTTTCTCTTTTGCAATGCATAGTTGTTTGTTAATTTAACAGATACTGAAGTATTAATATGTTTGTGATTTTTAGATTTTGTATTTTTTGAATATTTCTGATGAGCCTGTTCTGGGATATAATCCTCCAGCTACAATTACAACTTTTCATGTACATCTGTGGAGTTGTGCTCTTGATTACAGGTAAGTAAAATGCAAGTGTGTCACTTGGCACTGTGACTATACACTTATTCTTCAGGAATGTTCGAGTTTCCATGCTATAAATAATACTTACTTAGGCACTTTTGGGAAAAGTACTTAACAGAGATCCCTTAACTGGAAACAACTGAAAGTAGGATATGACTTGCCTAGGTCTGGGAAGGATGGAGTTAGGTAATCTATAAGGCTTTGAGTGAACTTTCAAATAGGTACAGAGCACTAATTTGCTTTTCCTATTTGTTTTTAGGCCCTTGTTTTTGCCAGTCAGATCTCTACTTACTGTTGAAACTTTCAGCATTTCCAGCAGTGTTGCAGTAGATAAATCCTCTTCTACTCTCAGGTATGATTTAAATAATTGTGAATCATGTAAGTTCCTGTAAAACTTGTAGTGCCTCTCTGCTTTTTTGACCTCAGAAGCATTCATGTTGTATAAATGATCACACTGGTTTCCATCTTTTGAAATACACTTTGCTCACATGTGATCCTTCTGTTTTATTAGGTTAAATAATAGTTTTGTTTATTTATACTTTTTAGTTGGATTGCTTCCTTTAACAATAAGCAATTCTGCATTTTTAATTTATTGGAATTAAGACTTGATTAATTAAGATTGGAATGTCCCAAAATGAAGTTATATCTATTTTATGAATTAGTAAGACCTTAAGATTTCTTGTAATTTGTTACTTGGAGAAGTAATTGAATAGTTAGTGACTAATGAAAATATCTGTAATTTTGAATAGTTTTCTTGCAACTTAAGTTGAATATTCATTCTGTTTTACTTGTTCTGTTGTGTTTACTTGTTCTGTTGATTGTTTTTATTGATAAAATCTTTTAAGTGACCTTTGAAGCAAATGTTCCGTTAACTTCGTTAAGAAGAGAAAAAGACAAAACTAGAAATAAATGTTAAGGATTAAGGCATTCTTTCCTATTCTAGGAAGGATCAAATATATAAATTGAATTGTAAGAAATACATAATTAGCGATGGGGAAAATATCTTACAGTGGTTAATTGTGAGTAGATTTGAAAATTATTAAACTGAAGAGTTTGGATTTAAGGTATGCTAGGTATATTTGTGGTTTTAAATATATTTTATACACTGATTTCTTTTGACTTAGTAATTGCACAGCATTTCTCTAGCATTTTTATTTCATCTTGTTTGTGTCTCTCAGGATAATTTTAGATGAAGCTGCTTTGCATTTGTCTGACAAGTGCAACACTGTTACAGTGAACCTCCATAGAGGTAAGGATGCTTTAGATGTGCCTAAAAAATTGCAGAGCCTAAAGAAACAAAATTACAGGCATAATCAGCATATGTAAAGGTTATTGAAGAAGAGGACTGAGGACATAAGGAGAAGCAAGATGAGGATGAGAGAAAAGTGCAATGTTGATAAAAATCTGAGTGCTCTGGTTTGGATTTGTGGATCCAGAAATGTGTCAGAGAAAAGCATCTTGCAATTCTTCTATCTTGTTTAATAATGGGCATTTGAAAAAGGATATTTTTAAAAATCTGGATTTTCACAAAAAAAACTTTCTTAGAAAAGTGATCTCATGAGATAGATATTCTAAATAGTTGAACTTGAAAGGTGCTATATGGCACAGAGTTCTTTGTTCTAAATAGGATCATACCAGCTGGGTTGCTCTCATTGAAATAGTAAGAACCTTTAAAGACTGAAGAACTTGAATCAATATTTAACAAATGAGTTGGAGAAATAATGAAACCTTGTGCCCACAAACGTGTGTTTAGCTTAGGTAAGAGATCTAGTAGGGGGCAGAGTAAAGGTATACCTGTTCTCTTGAACCAACAAAAGAGGGCAAATAAGTTATTCATGGCACTGAAAGATCAGTTCAATATGAACATGTGTTCTCTCTCACTTCAGCTAAAAAACTGATAGAATGTTTAGTGACTCAGCTTCTGTGTGCCTTGGTTTCTCTAACTCACACAGATGGGATGAAGATAAATATCTTAAAAGATTACACTGCACACAGATGGTGGTAGTGGGTGTGATATAATGGATTGAAAAGATTCAAGTTCTTGATTTGAGTAGCTGAAACTTGAACTCTGAAAATAATCCTTATAAAAGAAGGAAATGCAGAGACAAAAAAGTTTTTGTTAAAAAAGATTCCTTTACAGCTTATGCTGGTTTTGATGGTTTTGTAACTGTAGGTATATAGTGTTTTTTATTCTCCTAATTTTATTTTTTTTAATTATCATATTTCAGATTATGTTCGTGTTATGGATATGGGATTGCTGGAACTAACCATTACTGCAGTAAAATCTGATTCTGATGGAGAAAGAGTAAGTATTTAACCACAAACAAAATAAAATGTAAAATCTTCATGAGAGATTGTGATTTGAAAATGACTTTGTTATACTTAAAATCAAGGAATGTTTTTCAGTGTACTTGTTTTTTTTTAACTCATTTTACTTAACTAGTCAAAAAAGAATTTAAAAACAGCTGTGTATATTCTATTTTTATGGAACTCCAGGATAATTTGAAGTTTATTCTTCTCTTTTCATTGTTGCTGTCTAGACTAAACCACGTTTTGAGCTGCACTGTTCCAGTGATGTAATCCACATTCGTACCTGCTCTGATTCGTGTGCTGCACTAATGAATCTCATACAATATATTGCAAGTTATGGTGATTTACATCCACCTGCTAAGGCAGAGGTTAAACGTGGAGTGAGCAAGCCGAAAATGAAGGTATAGAATGGCAAAATGATAGGAACTTAACTTTGTGCTTCTTGGTAATATATTTTAATTGTAATCCCCATTCTATTTACAAATAATACAAGATATTCTGCAAAGAAATTAACAAATTGCATCTTATTAAAAAAATATATCAGAATTAAAATAATGGGGTTTTTTTTCTGCTTTGGTCACTAAATATTTTAAAACATTTTGCGATTTTACCTCTTGTACTTTATTCTTATTTAAAGTAGAAAATTCCAGGACATACCTGCGCTGTCCAGATACTCTGATGATCTAAATACCCTGAACCATACTGTTCTCTCCTACTTTATGAATCATCCAGCTTGGGTTTCAGATCACTTGACTATTTAACAAGTTAAGGTGTTTTTTCTCACGGTTTAAGAGCTGTGAATCAAGCTGTTCTAGCAGAATCTTTTTTGACATCTGTTGTCTTTGATGTAACTATGTAACTTCTTGCTCTCCTACAGGTAGAGACCTTCAGCCAACCATCTTCCCACAGCCCAGGCCTTGCTGAATCAGAGCAACAGATTTTACGGGATTTGATGAGCGATGCAATGGAAGAAATTGAGACTCAGCAGACTGCTGCTGCCATGAGGCAGGAGTCTAATGGTGAGAATCCTCTGAAGGCCTAGCTAAATATAAAGCACAACTCTTCTGGAAAGAAAGTGGGATTGAAAGTTTTGTGTATGTAGAGATGCTGCAATAAGAACGGGAGCAGGTACTTAGGATGTGAGAAGTCTTCAAACTATAGAACAGATTCTTGCTTTTAGTAGTAGTAATGCAGAAGTCAATTACACATTACTGATGTACTGAAAGCAGCAGGGAAGAAATCTGATTCTGGGACTCTGTCAAGACCCCAAATTCTGCAGGAGTGTAAGTTAGTGTGGAGGAATCAAAGACTTGTCTTCTGTGTATGAGGGTAGTCCAGGAAGATAGTACAGTTCTGAGTCACAGGAAGAACCTTTAGCTATAAAGAATTATTTCAATTAGCAGATAGAACAAGATAGTTGATTTTATCCCAGGATTATGGCTTCTGTGTGATGGCTTGAGTGTAATTCAGGCTTAAATTTGATAAGGATTTTGTACTGCAAATAGATTTCTATTCCATTACTATTTTCATGATGTCTGGTCTTCTTTTCTGAGGTGGTAGGTGAGCAGTCACTGTAGTACTGAAAGTTTTTGATGCTGTGGTCTTACTACTAGAATGAGAAACTTGAAAATTGTGTATTAGTTATAGTAGGAATTGATTCAAGATATAATAAGCACATTTCCTTGATATAATTGAGGTAACAAGCATTAGTTTACTTAATTTTCATGGTTTGTAAGGATTTTTCCACTGACACATTTTTTTCTCCACCCTCCTTCAACTCCCAGGAGTTCTGGATGACAAATCTCAAACTCAGGAACCATCTTGCTCAGATCTCTTCCTGTTTCCAGATGAAAGTGGAAATGTTTCACAAGAGCCAAGTCCCACTTATGCTTCATTTACTCATCACCTGATAAGTGAGGCCATGGGAGATGTTCCAGCAGAAAGTGATGATTTCTGCATTCTTTTTGCACCTAAAGTTGCTGTTGCTGTAAGAGCCTTTGAAAATTACTAAAAAAAAAAAATCCATCTATAGACTGACTTAGAGAAAAGCCTTTGT